>DWHO01002046.1:0-14034 GCA_018247575.1 Eurytides lysithous rurik | reverse complement strand
GACTTTATCCATTATAAAATTCGCTTCTAGAAATAATTTAAACAGAAAAAACAAAGTAAGATGTTGAGAGAAACGTTTTAACAACTAGTAAATTAAATCTCTCTAAATTTAATTTATGTTCAACTAGTTTGAATTTAGTTTATTTACTTAAAAAATTGTAGAGAGAATTACTAGTAATTTTTTTTTAATTAGTAATAAAAAATAAAAATATAAATTAAGAAATAAAACTTTTTAGTTGATACTGTTATTAACATTCTTATAGCAAGTTCATATACTGATTTTATAAAGGTAAAATTGACCTTTATCATTTTTTATAATTGCAACCTCATTTGTATTCTATTAAAATTTAATTAAAGTATTAAAAAAACATTTTTTAATACTTTAATCAATTTATTTTTATTTTAATGAACAATAATTCATGAAACGAAAGTGACATAAGGGATAGAACATAAGTGTCGTGAATGATGATTGTAATATACGCTTAATTACATTTCATAGTCATTTACAACGTTAAAAGCTCTTGGTTCACGTCTCTATTGATAACGTTTTGTCGATTATTTACAACTCAATTTTTTAAAAGTATCGTGAAGAAGTACATATCATTTTGTAATATGTTACAATGAAAGTATTCATAAACATATATAAAAATAGATTTCGCTCAATTAGTTTTCCCAATATACATTTCAAAAACGATAGTATATAATAGTTTTTACCCTAGAAAATGATATTTTGTACTTAATGGCCATAGACGTGGTCTCAGATCAACAATGTTTTAATGAAATGAATATGTGAAATTAATTTTCTAATTTCTTATTTGCGTCTGTGATCAAATAAATATCCTATCAAAAAACCTCATCAAATGCACTTTGGAATAAGTTAGATGTTGTTGAAAGTATCTCATTAATTGATCATGAATATATATATATATATATATCATGAGTATACGTAAAATTTCTATTTTCCATTAAGTCGATAAAATTACTCTTAAAGTGAAGTTAAAATATAAATATGAATGAATAAATACACAAATGTGTGTGTATAAGTGTATGTGCCTTTATAATTTAAGGTAACTTCGATTCTATTTATTATTTATTCTCCAAGAAACTGTAGTATGTCTCCTCAAGTATGTATGTCATGGAATTAGTGGAACAAATTTTTTGTGGTGTAGGAGGCAAACGACATGACAAAACACATGAACTTTTGCAACATCAAAGGACTTGCAAATGCGTTGCCGGCCTTTTAGGTGGGAAAGACTAAAAGGTGAACTTATTATATTGTATCTACATAGGTGAGTACTAACGTATATATAGAAGATATTGTTTTTCAAACCTTCTAAACGAGTAAAAATGGAATTTGGCACACCTACGAATTTCCGTGACCCCAAAAACGTAGCGAAATAAAAAAAAACGCAAACTTGTGATATATCAAATAAAAGGACTTTTATGGTTGTCTCAAATATGTTTTCTTAAAAATGTTAAAATAAATAGTTAAAAATATCTGTTAACAAAATAGATAAAATAGAAGAATTCTATATATAGAACTTTATTCAAATAATTGTTGATGACAGGTAATCAGCAAAAATTTTAATAAGGAATCCTTACCACCATTTTTTTCCTTGAGCTCAACTTTCATTTGACCACTTTTTTGCGTTTTGCGTTTAATTGTTGTTAACCAAGAAATTAAAAACTAGTGCTTGTTAGAGCTAAAATGATATTAATACAGAGACATAAATGGAAACATTACGTTAAGTTAGGGTACAGAGATTGTGTACGATGAATGATCCATGTAATTAGTTTAAAACTTACTACTCTTAATTACATAACTATAAAAGTTCTACGAATTTATTCTTATACGAATATGGATTTAAATAATAATAATAATACTAATTACAACAAAAACCTTTTAAACCACCCAACATACAACGCAAGGAACATCATATATTAAGTACATTCAAAATAATTGAATTTTGAATAAATTTAGAAAATAACAACAAATCAATTAGTTTTCTTGAAATTTAAACAAACAAAAAAAAGTATTTAAAATTATAACTTAAACATACAATCGCCTACTATATCAAAATTACCTTTTTTTTACAATGATATATAGTGTCGAATTGATACATCAGTAAAAACTCTTATTTCTTACTAAATTTACACTGAAGAGAATTTGGATAATGTTCTATGCCGTCTCGAGATAACGACCGTTGTCATAACTCATTAACTTGGTAATAACGAAAATATGCGAAGGCACTGACTGGGGTTAATGTTGAACTTTTGAAAGTGTGGCGTAAATTAAGTTAACAATTTGTAACGATTTGATGAATTTAAATTTATATATTTTAGTATTTCTTTCACATAAAAGTACACGTATATAGTGTCATCGTATGAATATAGAGAGAAAGAGTTTATTTAAAATGACTTAAATGTGTCTTTATTGGTTTACAGTTTACATGTGATTTATGTCGTATATCGTAATATTCGCCACTGAGTTTGGTCTTATTTACAATATATAATAGAATAAGAATTAATATCAATTCAAGAGACTGATAAGCCAAAAACAATAATAAAACGATCCGTATCATAAAACGATCCTACAGAGGATACGACAAGACACTGAATTGGATTAAATATAAAATTATATGACGCCTGCTGTCATCGGAAATATTCCCAGCAGTCTTGACGTTATTGTTTGACCTACTTAACAATAAATTCTATTGCTTCTTTTTCTTCCAATGTTTGAGATAATATCTCGACTGGTAACAACTATTTAAATTTATCTTTATTATAAAGGGGTAATTAAATAAATGTAATGAAATTTTTGTAAATTGGAGGTGATAAAAATATCATGTCAGCGTCAACACTAATATCTTTATTTAACCATCACATATCATTTTGCTGATGCACACATCTATGTTTTTTATTATTTTTATTAGACTGACAAACGGGCAAGTGCCTCACCTGATTGTAAGCAATCACCGCCGCTCATAAAAATTTGCAACAGAACTTTGAAATACGTTGCCAACCTTTAAGGGGAGGGGGGTCGAAAGAGAGAGGGAGGAGTAGTGAAAGGGAGAGATGATGGTAGAGGAGGAAGGAGGGGGAGGAGAGGCAATGAAGGGAGGGCATGGACCACCGACCACCTCACTCGCTGGACGAAACTGGACAAACTTTGATGATGTGAAGAATGCTCTGACATAGTTATTTATTGCTTTAATATAAATAATCTGTTACTGAATAGATTATTATTTAGTATTATTTTTATATATTGTTTTAAATTAAATTTATGAAATCTTCACCTCCTAAACACCAAGCACAAAAATAATGGTGTTTTGTTGAATGGTTGGAACAGGTTGGAACTGTGGAAACCACAACATTTTAAGTTTTACATTGGACTCAAATCTACAGTGGAGCCTTCATATCGATAAGCATGCGAGTAGACTCATTTCTGCAGCATTCGCGATCAAGAAAACTAACTTTATCGCAGATATAGAAACAGCTCGCATAGTTTGTTTTAGCTATTTCCATAGAATAATATCCTATTAATTTTCGTACTGTAGAAATGAGTTACTATGGGCTAAATGCAAGTGTCATTAAGAGAAAAATTAGAAGAATGTTATGTACATCCACAACAACGTAGGTTTTTCCAGGAAATGTGACGTGCATAACATGAATACTAGAAACCAAAACAAGTTTATTTTACCTAAGACTCGCTTACGATGTGTCAGTAATTCGCTTTTTGGGCAATGAATACGTTTTTACAACAGGATTCCAGAAAACGTTCAGAAAGCTCCAATTGCTAAATTTAAAAAAAAATTAGGTCGTTTGTGTGCTAAAGATATACAGTGAATGGTTTAATTGAAGATACCATATCTTGAGAATGATGTGATCGCCCCCAGGCTATTTCAAGATTTAAGTTAAAAAAAACCGTAATTAAAAAAAAGGGAATTAAAGACCCGCTGAGTTTTTTTTTGCCTGCTCTACTTAGGACTGAGACATTTTTTATTCCGATCAGGTAGTACAATCATAAGACGTCAAAAATTTATTGTAAATTAATGAAATTTTGTAGTGTGTAAACAGACACTGAACTGAAAAAAATTACAGAATGGCATTACTTTACGGCGAACAACAAACACCAAGTGGTATAGAAAAATGTTTAAAGTTTAAGCACACATGGCATGTTGGTGCTGGGATTTGTGTACTCCTCGAATGTATAAAAAAATCGCAGTGTGAAATGAATATAGGACCGAAAATGATCTTATGACAAAGGTAACGAAGATGGATCTTTGTTAAAGCCACAAAAAAGTACTTTCGAGGCTGTTGTAGAGTACCGGTTAATTAATTACCTCGATTATTGCCAATGACGCTGAAGTTACTTTGTTGAGATTCAAAAGTTGTGCCCTACCAAGGCGTGAGCACATTCATGTTTTTTATTAATAAAAATCAAACATGAACAGAAACTATGTTTTAAAGCGTAAAATTGGAATTACCTTACTATGAGTATGGTTGCAATGTATGTGTAGAAAATTTAAACAAAACCGCAGGAGCGTCAGAATGAATTTGTAGCTAATATTGTAAGCAAGAGAGATAGGACTCTGTTATATAGTCTGCCTAGGGTGGCACCACTAATTTCTAGTTATTTGGCAAAATTAATATAAATTGATAATAGCAATAAAATTTAAGCACTGCCATGTTCCAGCTTGAAAGGTTGCGTTGCAATGGTCTTTCTTTTTTTAGAAAAGAAGGCAAACAAGCAAGAGGCTACCTAGAAAAATTCTCAATATCTGGCAATTGCTAATGCGTTGTCGGCCTTTAAGGTAGGTATAGAGGGAGTGGGAAGGGCAAGGGACGGGTGGCTACAGGCCACTTTACTCACCGCACAAAACGCGGAAGTTCAAACACTTTCATTTTGCGTTGATTTTTGCAATGTGAGCCACCGAAAATAATAAACAATTACTAAACATAGAAATATAACGTCGGCAGCACAAGATCTGTGTACACAGTGTTGCTATAAGCAGGCGCTTACCGTTAGTTGCACGATTTTTCTAAAAATTCGAAATTTTGATAAATTAAATTATATTTAAATAATATTCTTTTATTATAAACATGTCTTTTTAGTGCAAATAAGGTTTTGTACATTATTCGCCTCATATCCACAAAATGTGTCGCGTCAGTCCGGGCCCATCAGTATTGTAGACTGAGTCCATATTAGCGTTCGGCTTAGGATAAATGGCCTAATCTATCTTCGTGAGATTTCAAAAGCTTGAAAGGCTTTCTATAGATGCAGCAAACAGTACTAAAACTTATTTTATGAACTCTTATAAATCTCCGATTAAATTTACTATTTAAAATTTTTAAACAACTTTATTCATTTTTGTTCTCTTTTAGATTAGTTTTATTAAGATTTTTATTCGAAAGTTTGATTTCAAACCGTGCTTACTTATTTAGTACAGGCTTACAGTACAGAACTATGGTTTTACTCACTTCTTTCTTGAAATTATCCAGAATTTTTCATTATTCGGTAAAAAACTATACCTTGGGCAAAAAATAAACAGAATAACCCGACAAGCCAACAAACACATTTTCGGGTTTATATAAAATTAAATAATAGTAAGGATGTTTGAGTGAGTGCAGTGTGCGTTACAATATCAAATCAATTTTAAACGTTAAACGTTTAACGTACTAATTGTTTTTGATGACACATCCAAGGGGCGACGATCTATTTCGAAGATAAGCTTCAGAAAAATGAGCTGTTTTTGCTGCCACGTTTAATATGATTAAGGAAAACTGGGGTATGATTAATCGCTAGGGACGCGACCGGGGAGCTAAGCATCAGGCCGTAAAGAGCTAAAGTAGCAAAATATAACATCGTTAAAGAGACTACACGAGATATGCGTTTACGCAAAAAAGAGATAATAATGCAAATTTTGATGAATCACGCGATTATAAAACACGGTGAAAATATCTTTATGTACAGGTAAAAGAGTTTTCTGTAAATCAATGTTTTTATTTGTTATATTATATATTACTTATCACTCAAAGATTTATGGCAATCCCGGTGCTAAAATGGAGATTAAAAACGAATATTAGCAGTTGAAAACAGTTAATACAACTGTCTGCCTTTTAGAGTTCTTAGCAAACTCGACCAAGGTCAATGGGCCTACATTCACTGTCCCAGCGGAAGGAACCACGAAATTGCCCCTAACATAAATATATTCCGTCCTTTAAGCTCCACGAGACGCTCTTTCCTCAGGGAAAACTTTATTGGAATGGCTTTTTCGTGACCATCGTTTGGCTATTCACATTTGTAATCATTGCTCCAATACGTTAAAGGTTAAAATTGAGTTATCTGTGATTGAATAATGATAAGAGAACATTTTATTTAAATACATATGAAAATAAACACAGCTGATGATTGTTTAGCGGTCAAACTACTTGACTGCTTACAGTATTGATGTTTGATCCATCAATCATTGTCCGTATCAAAACAACACGAATTTTTAAGGAAACCCGACACGCCTACCCACAACAATACACTTCCGTACAGTTTATACCGTACACAGGGCGGAATATATTTATGTTACAGCTAATTTCCGTCGGGACAGTGAATGGAGCCCATTGACCTTGATCGAGATTGCCAAGAACTCAGCAGCAGTGGTTGCAGTTGGTTCTGCGCTGCACATATCCCCTACAGATATAAGATGACCTATCTTCTTGCGGTACACATACTAATAGACACAACCACATAGACAACACGTTGGTAACATCAGTCTTCAAAATCCAACACACTTATACTTGCACAGCACTATGGTAGGACAACTGACCACGCAAATTATTAACCCAAGTGAACTTTGCAAGAGTCCTACCAAATATAAGGGATACATACAAACAAATATTCGTAATAGGTCATAAGTTATATATCAACAAATGAATGGCATGAAAACTATGAACTCTTATCTCTTATTAGCAGCTTAATATCGAAACTAGCTACTAGAGAATTCATTGACATTTAACTTTAATATGTACAGAGTGTCGATTAGAAATGTACTATTAGGATTCCAATAGACGTTCCAATTCGTGAGTATTTAATGCTAGATTAGATAATTGCCGTTTCCGGATTTACTGGATACATCGTTTACGGAATATACTATAATGTCCCGTATATTGCAGAATAATCAATAACAAGTGTATACTATCGTATAATACTACGGGTTATGTTAAATGTTTTAGTTATAGTAAGAATTGTCTGAAATCTACTATAAATTATTAATAAAAAATTAAACGACGATTTTAAGTTCACAAAAAAATGCCAAAAAAAAGTGTCACCCGTTTCATTACTGAAATATAATACGTAGCAAATTTCGACCGTACGTTAAATTTTAAATTACTTAAATTTTGTTTGAACCCGTGGAGTTAATTTCCTAAGAGACTCCAAATTTTAGACCTCAATTAATTCAGCAGCGGGCGCTTATGACGCATATATACCAAGAGGATATGGATACAGTGTAATAAAAGACTAACGAGTAAGTGCGATAAGGTGAGGTAAGCAAAAACTCAGTCGCATCAAACTCCTTTTATTAATCTATGTAACATTCAGTACTCATACTCGGTTGAATTCGCGATAGCATAGAGTTTATATCTTAAGGTAACTTTATGACATCGAAATATGAATATATGACCCGTTTGGTGCAGTTGCTAAGGTGTTGGCTACGTCATCGCAAGTCGTGGGTTCGATTACCACTCGGGGCAAATATTTGTGCGAACATTTTTGACAGCTGCTGCGCAGCTCTAACGCTCCCACTGCTACAAAATGGGCCTGCCCGAACCGGAAAAGTATCACGAGTGCACAGAAAATCAGCGCAAAGTTAAAAATAAACTTACAGTATCATAAAATTGTAGAACCTGAGATTTATAACTGCGTCTTATTAAAAAAAAATCTTTTTGTGGCCATGCGATTAGAATGTCGCATAACCACAAAAAATACAATCACTGCGACACAATTAATGGGTTCAAGATTTCCATTGCTAATTTTGTGAAGTTTAAACGAAGTCTATTGAGCTTTGGAAATTCATTAGATATTTTTTTAAAGGAAGTAGTCAAGACCTAACAGTATTTATTATCTACTAAACTTTCATATCGAGTAATTTTTCTGGGATAGTCAAGTAATGTAAATGTGTATACTTATACCGAAAATCACAGTTCCATAGTTTCTTAATTACAAAAAAGTGACAAAATAAGTAACTAACAAATACTTTTTGAACATAATTTCCCGATGTATATATATATGATATAAGAACTACTCTTTATTTTTTTAAAGCACAAGCCCAATCTTAAATACAGTAAGAAAAAACCATTTGTCAAAATTAATTTTGAGATTATATACAAAGGCTGAAACTATTGTACAGATGAAATAAATTTAGGCTATTGATTCTAATATAAAATTTGACTGGCCCGTTGGTATAGTGGTTAGTGCTCCTGACTGCAAAACCCAAGGTCGTGGGTTCGATTCTCACCCAGGACAAAATATTTGCGCGATGAGCATATGTGTTCGTTCTGTGTTTGGGTGTTAATTATATATATAAGTATATATTTAAAAATATATAAGTATGTACATCAGTTGTCTGATTACCATAGTACAAGCTCTGCTTACTTTGGGATCAGGTGGCAATGTGTGAGAAGTCCAATAATATTATTATTACAATAATACATGACCAAGCATCAGCACATCAATGAAATAAGGTGACAGGTGATGTGTTTTGTGCTATCCGTACTGCGTTCACGTGTTTGCTGTTTTTCATAAAAAGATAAAATGCAGGAAAGTCAGTGGACAGAAATAACCTAGAGCTAGACGTAAACTGATAGTACGTCTGGAACTTTCCACTTGACTTTCTTGAACGTTATTTTGCTAAGACTTTGTAATCAAATATCTTAACTATTTAGTTATATAGATTTGGGACCATTCGGAGAAGTTGAGAAAATATTTTTAATACACAATTTATTTATTCTTAGATAATAAATTCAGCGAGTCACACATTTAGACATTTATTGAACTTGAATAAATACTTAAAAAACCTAAAATTAAAATTCTTTATAGTCTAACCTTGATATATATACATGACAACGAACTCGTACGTACCGTACCGTAATAGATGACAGAATAACAGCACGTAAGAGGCGTGAATTATGTGCCTAAACCTAATGAGTAATACAAAATCGCATCTCTCCGTATATTCAATTATCCGGATATTCAATTATCCCAATAACGAACGACAACAAGTGCGGTTAATCGAATTTCTAATATACTTAGAGCCACATTGTAAGTGTCAGTAGGGATAAAAATGTCAAGCATGGTCACAATCCAACCATGTGACATACACAATTGGATTTGAAAATTTTGCCGGACTGAGTTTTGATGAATTGTGAATTATTCCTTAAGATGGGATTTGTTAAAAAAAAAAAAAACGAATATTTTTTTAAGTTAAATCGTATTGAATTTAAGAACACCATTGCACAAAATTGCTAATCCAGATTGCCATTCAAATAATTGATTTAAACTAAACTTATTCAATATTAACTTTTTGTAACTTCACAAATCTCAATTTTTACAGTTTAACTACTTACATAATTTACAAGACACATGGACCATGTGCCTTGTATATTATTATTAACAATTCGGAGCATATCAAATTTGTCTGTTACGTTACCTAATATACTTTTAAAAACAAATTTAAACAAAACATCAAAGATGATATTTCTCTCTTGAAATTGTGACTTCTCTAATTTTTACTTTATTAATTAGCATTCTATATTATTCGTACATGATTTAAACAAAATTACTTAAACTTAAAAATACTTCTGCGCGCCTTCAAAAGAGAACGTAATTCTATAACGATATGAGTTTAGGGCAATCGAATACCCCAATTATAAACATTTAATATTGTCGCCGGCGTTTATCGTCGCCCTATTATTGGCAATTCGTATCTTATTATTTTTGTTTTACGTATTTCAGGATTTAGTAGAAAATAGTCGCAATATTTTAGTTTATAGTTGAATTCTATGTTATTGTTTGAGTCTGCTTCTGTATTCAAGTTATTATACTTGTGTTCAAGTTATACTTCAAAAGTGACGCCTAGACATTTGTTCCTATTAGTTAACTTTGTAACTGTTTAAGAGCGACACGAATCAGGGAAATCTAACTGTTGTGGTATTTCCGGAACGTAAACATATTTAATAAAAAAATAGTTTACACATTATATATACATTCTACAAAAAATCTTTTGCATTTGTCATGGCAACCGATTGAGCAGTAACTATGGTTACTGAAGTACACGTATATACTCGTACATATTTTAAAATTGACACAAATACAATATCAACATATAGCTCGTATAAAAAAATAGCTACAATTCAAGTTAGGTTTCCAATTAATGTTTTATTTCATTAATGATGTTATTTACCTGTTATTTCAATTACGTCGTAAAATATTTATGGCACCTGTGTTATTATTGTCAGACGTGTCACTTACATGGCAGGCAGAATTTTTGCTCATCTCAACACTTGAATCTAAAAAAAGTTATAGGTCAAAAAGTTTTATTGTCTTTTTACCTAATCACAATAGGACATGTTATAAGTTAGGAAATATCGTTAACTTAGAATCATTAATTTTCTCATTTTGTTCTATTGACCTAATTTCGATGATAGGCGTGCTTTTTATTTAGTTACTGGGCTAGTACTCAACCAAACAACGCGTAAAAACTCTAAGTTAACATTTTGATCGTTTTAATCTACTAATGCCTTCAATAATATAATAAATGGCTTCAAAGTTTTTGTAATGTAGATTTATTACTTGAGCTGCAAATTGACATGATCTTCAAAGTACAACTTTCGCTTCTACATCATGCTACATCTTGTATTATTTCCATTATTTCCAGCTTTGTTTGTTTTTTTATTAAATTCTGAATATTCAGTTTAAACTTTTACAATCTCAGAGCTATGTATTCAATATTGGCCAGATTAACATTTTGTATGGTAAAAAAAGTTTATTTATAACTGGCTATAATGATATCATAATTTTCAATAGCCATATAATCCTAGCTCCTAGAGCCCCACAAGTAATATGGGTACAATCGCAACATTTTTGCCTTCTGATTTGAATGGCAATGCTTTTAGAGAAATAACTGTGCATCGAGATCCCAAATCTCTTTGTTATAAGTGCAGCGCAGAGTCGACCAGATTTTACTTGCTCAGCTGATATTTTTAGTTGATGAGTTAGTTAAAAACACTCAAGAGTGCTGTACCGTTACTAGCAAATATTTCGTTCACCCTTAGACATTGAAGTGCTCGTCATGACACTTAGTTCTTTTTAATATAATTATTTCGTTAATATATCTATTACGTAAAGTAAAATAAAAATACTTTGATACCGTGTAACGCGAAACGTTGCAATTGTATCAACTCTGTGCTAACTGATGCCAAAACCCAGGCGAGAAATGTTGACAAGTAAGTAACCTTATCCGTATGCATTTCATGCTACGGTTATGTATCATTGATACAGAGAAATGTACAGAAAGTTCTAATTCATATTAGTATAAAATGGAACAGCAATATTAACTTTTATGTAAGAAATGAACGGCTATTTATTTGCTACTTTTTTTAGATTTTGATTTATACGGTAGTAGACCCCACGACCTCACAGAACATCGACGTAAAGTGGAAGTGTTTTGCGTCCGCATTTCGCCTGGTGAGTGAGGTGGCCGGTGGCCCATACCCCTCCCCCCTTCCTCAGGGAGGAACGTACTCACCCCCTACCTCTGCCTTCATCTCCTCCCTTCCTCGCTGCACCTCTCGCTCTCCTCCCTCGTCCTTTCAACAATTGACCCCTCTCCCACTAATAGGCTGACAACGCATTTAATATTGACATAATGTTGCAAATTTCCATGGGCGGTAATCGCTTACCATCAAATGAGCCGTTTGCTCGTTTGTCAGCTTACTCCATAAGATTAAAATAAAAGATAAATGCAACAATGTCGAAAAGTCACAAACCTATGAAAGCTCAAATTGTCAGTCGTTAAATTTTTTTTATTTGCAATAATCAATATCGGTTTGCAATAGCGAATTAGAACTGTTAACATTAATAAATAAAAATTAAAACGTAGTCGAAACGCCAAGGAGGTATAGTTACAGGTTTTGATTTGATTTTTGTCAAACAAATTTTTAAGTTTTAAAACAGGTACTGGTACACACGTTAAAAATATCGCTTTGTGAGTGCACATTGAGTAAAATGACTTAAAATGTATAAATACAGGGAAGATGAGTAGCTACTTCTGTGTCTTCTTTAAGCTTGAATTATTTAAAGCTAACAACTTGTTACTTGCTTGTTAAAAGCAAGTACAAAATAAGTGAATAATTTATTAGGCCTGTTTAGAATATAATCAAATGGTTCTTAATTCTATAATGAGTAGAAACAGTTTCATCATTTACGTCACGTCTCGTGGCTTTATTCAAAGCAAAACTTCAGAAATGTATTAATCTACTAATGTTGGGATAACAAACTTGTTCCAAAGTCCGCACAGTTTCGTTCACTTTGGTGGTTCGAACAGAATGTATTAAAACACATTTGATTCTATTTTTTTTTATCTTATGTCGTGGTCTTAAATATGTGGTGAAGGTTTGCCACAAAAAACTTGATTTCTTAATTTTTAACATAAACGTACAAAGAAAATAAAATATAAATGAAAAAAAAAATATAACAAATATTTTCTTTTTCATTATTCTGAAAAAAGAAACATAAAAATCGACGTCATTTTAAAACATTTTATTTAAACGAGGGTTACATTTTTATTATTACAGCCAAAATAAGTTAAAAAAATGCTCGAAAAAAGCATAATTTCTCAATTTATTTACTTGCATTTTGTTAGCAAAATAATAATTCTTTAAGTTATTCTCTACATAAGGCCTTATTTATCTCGGTTTAAAGCCGCTTATATGCACTGCTTTAATCGGCTTCCTGTAAATTAGTAATTGCGCTTAGTCTTATACGCGTTCGGATACTAACAAAGTCTCTTTATTATTTATTTCGAGAAGGCAGTAATATCAATAAAAAAGCAATAGCTTTTGATGATATAAAAACTAATGCATGATGCATCATCAAGACTAAGTTTAGTTCAATATGAAATCTTGAGGTTTTCGGGGCTCATAAAAATTGTAAATAGGTGATTAATTAATTATTTCGAAACATCCTAAGTTAATTGTTTGTGTAACTATTTACACATTTTGTCAGAAGGTTGACAATATTAAATTGACTTGTTAAATTATAACATGATATAGAAGACTACATCCTGTATTTTCGGGTGAATATCTGCTTTAAAATAAGAAATGTGTATTTCATTTTGCATTAAAATACTACCTTTTGTACACATTACCAAGTTAAAAAATTTTACACGTCAAAGTATCATATCACAATATTAACCGGATATCTCTGAAAATACCGGAAATTAATTATCATTTATAATTACAAATAAAAAAACTGCATCGATTTTATCACTCGTTCGGATTTAACGGACTGATTAAAAATACTTCCCTTAGTTATATCCTCTACACAGAGCAGGCTTGTGCTTATCAAGTCAGGACCTAATCTGGTTATATAATATGATAAAAGATCAAGTTTTAGAATGTCTTGTTTCTCACCCTGTAAACTTAAAACATTAAATTTGTATATATGACTGAAATTATTATATTTTCTTCAACAAAAAGATCTAGTAAGCAATCTTATAATTTTTATAACAAATAAAAACAAGGAACACAGTGTTTAAATGTCATAACTAAAAAAAATTGTCGTTACAATTAGTTACGTAGTGGTTACCTTGAAGGTTTCTTCGTCCGAACGTGATAGTATTAAATTTGCGTTTTTATGGCATAAAATCAAATCAAAATATGTTTATTAAAATAGGCATTTACAAGCAGTTTTGAATCGTCATTTTTACATTTTGTTCGTGAGAAAGCTACTACCGGCTCGGAATGCAGTTCTGTTGAGAAGAGC
>DWHO01002045.1:0-14035 GCA_018247575.1 Eurytides lysithous rurik | reverse complement strand
TAGCCGCATGAGACTCAGCCCGAGTCATGGGGATAGTCCCCGATACTCGTATCGGCCACGAGCCGCCATACATCACAATGTGGTGGCTCAATGTCCGGGCGCTTTTAATTAAATGCACTACAATTACTCGAGCAATCTAAGTTCAAATCCCAGTACCAATGAATTTGTTAATTTATAATTAACAATTTTAAGTGTTGTTTTACCACGTGCTTAACGGTGAAGGAAAACATCGTGAAGAAACCTGCATATTTTAAGAAACAATATTTAAAGAAAAATGTCTTAAATATGTGAAGTCCGCCAATCAGTGGGGCCGCTTGGCGGTCTGTCATCTTATTCCCTCTGTATAGAGGAGACCTGTGCCCAGCAGTAGAACATATATAGGCTATTAACTTGGCACATAATTGTTCGACGAAAGAATTAATATCAATGCTGTGCTGTGTAGTGGCAATAAGCTATGGTACAGGTTTATTCTGCTGAAGAGTCCACTGAGCAGCGAATTAATTTAATTTCTCACAGACAAGTAGCTTCTGTCACTCTCCGTTATACCAACACATCTGTGGCAAAACTAATACACACCGCTTTCCTTTGTTGCGTGTAAGAAAGACAGACTAAGAAATATACTGCTTGATATAAATCAAGCAGTATATTATTATAAATTTACCATAGTGAGGACTAATTTTATGTGCTAAAGTTGATAAAATAAAGTTTAATTCTGTCAAATGATTAAATTTAACTCTTTAAACATAAACATAAAGTTATTCATTCATATCTTTGTTTGAAATTGAATTTTATGTATTTTTGGACAAAGTATTCTGAACAGTTTTCTTGTCATCTCTAGTCTTTATTGAATTTCGAAATGAAAAATCTAACCACAGTAGTTTTTGTTAAGGACGAATGAAAATTCATATAATGAAACAAAGGCGGAGTTATTAGAAGTGAATTACTTAAGACAAGGTCCATTAGATGAGTTGTTAGGTACTGTACATTTGTTAGAAACTTCGTAAAACAAGAGTGTTGCTGTAGTTAATTAGCCAAGAGTGGTGAATTCTTAAAGTTTCATCCCTTTAACTGTGAGACTTTCGTTACTTATTCAAGAAATTCTTCGTAATGTTCTGAACAGCAGTTTGAGTAAAAGCTTTTTCTTTTAATATGACTGTAAGATAAATCGCGCATTCGAATTTGTATCCTATTCCAAATAATTCTTCTGATATACCCGTATTATAATTATTTGTAGTCATATATATTTGAACAGTTGTACATATGCTTTTTTGGTATCTGTAGTGAAATGAAATACAGTCTTAATTGGAGAGATTTCAGATAATCTACATATACGTTCTTTTAGTATGTAAACATGAATACTGCTAAAATTAATTTTTTCGTGTTTAATTTGATTTTTAAACTCCCGACGTTTCCAACCCTTTTGAGAATAAGTTTCTTTATTCATCGCTGCTGTATTAAGTACTAGTGATAAAATATTGTTATTTACGTAACGGAACTTATTATTTATATCTTACAGTGAAATATGCGCTGTGTGATATTTATAGTCTCTCAAGACATCTGTGACAGTAATACGAAAGCAAAGAGACTTTTATTTTCATATTCGTAAAATTCACCAGCTTTTTCTTTCTTGAGAATATATATGTCATGAAAAAGATAAATGGATAATGGTGGGATTTTCACTTCTTTGATATGCGTTTTTATTATGCACGTACCTTTATTACGTACTGTTTTATTGAGAGATATAAATTGTTCACGGTCTGTAAGGTCTACTGTATTTTCATTAATATACGATTTACACAATGAAATGAAATTCCGATGCTGTGGTAGTCCGTCCCATGACCATGGACGCTGTAAAATGAAATGTTTCAAGACTCGGAAGTTCAAATTTAAATAAATTTTATTCTACTGACTTATTTTAATCGATAAAAAGAAAGATTCTTGTTTAAACGATGTCTGGTAAATTCATAACAGACATTCCTAAACTTTGTTGTTCATATGTCGCCTTAAACTAAAATATCATTGAATAATTTATATCATATTAATGTTTCTAAAATAGAAAATATAGTATATGCACATCTCACAATCTCTTGTATAGTATGGAACAATACCTCAGCTCTTATAAATTCATACGGCATTCGGCTTTATGTATTTATACTATGGAACTGTAAACAACTGACGATTTATTATTCTATTTACACACAAAGCGACTACAACCATATGGCTACTTTTATCAAGCCAATAGCCATTTGCTATTTCAGATTAAATAATTAAAATATGAGTGACGTGAGAAAAATTAATATAAAGTAATCTATGTATTAAGTATTTTTTATTATTACTAGAAGATTGTAATGACTCCATAAAGATCGATCGAAATCTGAATCCAGCCAGGGCTTACGTAGCTATGTTACAGGGTTTTCGTAATTTCGCGGAATTAATAAAACTCGTATACACTACAGTTGAATGGTTTGCACTGTTCAATTACGTTTTATTAAAAAGTAATTGACTAGATGAGGCACTGCCTTAGCAGATTTTTAAATTTATCCCGCTCCATCCTTTTGGCCTGGTATTATATATACCATACCTATAATACTGGCTAATACATACTGGCGAAAGTTTTAATGATTTATCTAAAAAAACTGTTTTCAAACTTCTTCAATGTACGGCTTGCTCTCGTTTCACCTTATATACATATATAAATTTATGTATACATATATTTCAAAAGGAAACAAAGTGTTTTTGCTTCTGGCCCATCCCCCTACCTTTCCTTCCTCCCTCTCTCACTCTCCTTCTTATCTCTTTCTCCATCCCCGAGGGGTCCTTCCTATTTCTCCTCCTCTTGCCTCCCTCTCATTCCTTCTTCTTCCTTCAAAGGGCCTCCCCCTTTAAAAAATTCCCTCCTTAAAGGCTGGCAACGCATTTGCTAGTTCTGTAATGCTGCAAATTTCCATGGGCGGTGGTGATCACTTACCATCCGGTGAGCTGTTTGCTCGTTTGTCAGCCTAAGTCATAAAAAAAATATAGAGCAATAAAATTAAAAATGAGTAATAAAATACGTTGTAATAAATTTGTGAAATATTTATTTGAAGTTGTTTCATTTGTTTACGTTTAGGGACACCGTTAGCTTTCACTCACTGTTTTTGTCCTTCTTCCTTGTACACTTTTTGTCACCCACGAGACTAATTAGCGAATTCTCACTGACGGCTGCCGCGTTATATTAATTAATGTAGAAAAAGTAAGAAAACTATATATACGTATATTGTGCCGTACAAATTTGAAAACCAACTTTCGTCAAACAATCCAATACGAACATCCACACATATTCTATTTTTATTGAATTTTTTTCGTCGCGGAAAACATTTCCCGAAAACGAATTCCGTTCTGTACAACCAATTGTTCATAGCGTGACTTTTTGCAATGTTCTATTTTTAACCGTTTCTAAAAAAAGCGATGCCGTTCCTCCATAATTTTACAAACTATTTTTATGATCCTTTTTTAATTTAAAATATTCGGTGAAAGTAGAAGTTAACTGTAAAAGTTTAGTAAAGACCACTTTACACAGAAATCCCGTTGGACATTGAACTGCGAAATACATATACCATGGAACTTTTTACTTAGTAATAGAGTAACTATTAAAATGAAATTGGAGAATCTGTTTTATATATTATACATGGGTTATTGCAAAAATTGAAAGGCTTAGGGGATTTAAGCTTTTCATGATTTTCTTCTTAAATATTACAATGACTATGTTCGGGATTACGTAGTGTTCTAGAAGAAAACGCAAATCTTATTTTCATAGCTTTTTGTCAACAACACTTTGGTATTGTATGACTAAAAGCTATGAAAATAATATATATTTTATGATTATAATTGTACTTTCATGGTAATTGCAATAACACGTATTAGCATTTTAATGAAAGAAGAAAAATATTTATTTTTTCGACTTACGTACATAGAACACTTTGGGTCGAACCGTATAAGTACCACAAGTGGCAAGTTCTTTTGTAAATGACTGTGAGCAGCGGGGACTGCTTACCATCAGGTGTACCGCTTGATCGTTTGTCAGCCTACTCCATAAAAAAAAAATACTTTTTTCTTCATAGAAAAGTGTGTTTTACTAGGTTTAAGGACATCCTTATTGAAGGTTATAGATTTTTGTTCATTAAATGCCAACCAATTTTTTTTAGGAAATAGAAGCTGCTTGGCTATGCGTTGAGGTAATAAGATGAAACATGATATATTTAATAAGTGGTAATTCCGGATGGTGGTAACCTCAACCAGACTGCAAAAGAGTTGTACCAGGGAGTTTTATTAACATTTTGTTTCGTAATTGTGTTGAAATACGAGAATTTCAAATACATCCGTGATAGATGCCGATTTTGCATACCGCTGTAATAGGTGCTTTTACCTTAGTATTTTTTTTTTGTTTATTGTAATAAACATAATGTCGTCCTGGCCGAATTCGCCTTCGACGTACAATCTGAAAGATATATAATAACACCGGTTTAGTTGCTTTCAATTCAATAGTTTTCTTCAACGTCACTTATTATGTTTTCACAAGTGAAGACAGAGAACATTCAATTTCCTCAAACCACAATAAACTACGTTACTGCCAACACATAAGCACCCGTTCCTCTATATTTCCCGATGTTTAATGCATCAACCGAGTAAAGTAACGAGCTGACGTCATTGTATGTCGCACTGAATTTCGCGACTACTAGGCTCTTAGAAAAGCTTTTGGTATTTCAAAGATATTTTATGCTCCCAATATCAGAGTAATATTGCAGTCGTAAGTTACTGTGAAATAACCACATTCGGTTTTTGGTTTCCATATAAGGAAAACAAATAAGTGGTTCTAATGATAATAAAGAAACGAACAAATGAAATCAAATGAAGTCGAAATGCCAAATCATGGGTGTAATATTCATGGATAATATAATTATAGATGTATATTTTAACAAAACCTAAAATGGTCATCATCGCTTTATTTTTAGTTTTATTAATTTTCTAAACTCCTATCATTTTTGTTGCAGGTATGTACAACGAATCAATAAGGTATTCAACGAATTAGAAACTAGTTAAGGCACCTTTTTTTTAATCTCAGTAAAGTTAATGAAGTTTACTTACTCTATGTACATTTTTCTGTTGGGTGTACAGTCAGTACCGTCGTTATTATAAACGTATGTACATTATTACAATAAAACAAAGTATGATCCTGTGAGTAAAGTAAAAGTTTTTATACTTTTGCGTCTCCTGGCACTCAAGTCAAGTAGCTGGAAGCTGTGAGCAGAAGAAGCTCTCTGATTTACAAGTTCAGCTACCCTTATCTTCAGGTTTTTTATGAGGCAACAGACAAGCAAGCGGCTCACCTAATAGTAAGCGATCAATATATCTGTGCGAAGCTGCTTTTTTATCTCAGAAACAGAAGCAAGTGTTGTCTCGATCAATATACATAGAGGTACAATATTCTAAGAGTCGTGCACTTGTGAAAATGGCAGACCAACATTTGCTGCCTTAAATAGTTCTAAATAAAAAAAATACTTCGTAAAATATATAATAATGTAACAAATATGTTAAAGATCGAGTAACTCGTAACGGAAGTTTGATACTTAGTGACCGAACGATGATTCAGTTTCGGCAAGTTTCAGCCAATGAATCGAGTTTCAGCAGCGGTTTCGGTTCCGGCTAAAATCAATCAAAGCTTCAGCCGCGTTGAAGCTCGATGTTGTCTTTAACTAAAGGTACAATCAAACCTCATGCTTATTCGTCTAGTTTGATCTATCATTTTAGACTAAGTGACGAAAATTCGAGAGCCTAATAGTGAAATACTCTATCGTCCATAATACAGTACAGTGTTACTTGGCGCTTTTAACTAAAGACAAGACTACCTGACTTGGTGTTGGGCTTACTACCCAGAGCTAAGGAAAGTTTAGTATTATTTATAAACGAGCAAGTGGGTCACCTGATGGTAAGCGACTAGTGTTGGCTATAGACATTTACAACATCAAAGAAATTTCGAATGCAATGCCAGTCTTTAAGGTGGGTATAGAGAGGGGGTGAGGGAGGGTTAGGCCAGGGAGCCACTGGCCACCCACCGAACGAAACACAAACACTTCCACTTCACGCCGATTTCTTTGAGGTCGTGTGTCTTATCCGGTTCCAGCGGGCCCATTCAGTAGCGGCGTGGCTCTACCACCGCATAAATAGGTATAAGGTTAAGGGTATGTCTCGTCTCGTAAATGAGACGAGACATAAGATTTTAAATCTTTGGATGATGAGCATAGTACAGATTCTGTCAGTACTGTTTTGTTATAGGCAGTACTTCCGTTTACCATCAGGCGTTATTCGAACAAATGTTCGTTTCATTACTTTATCTTCTAAAAACTGAGAAATTAACGAAAAAGTTATATTTTGAATTCTTATGCTGCCTCGTAATAATGTTAATGTTTTGTGTAGAAATATAACTTCATTGCAAAGGACGTGACTCACACTTATTTCATACTTATAATATTGTATCAAAAGTTAGAAATATAATAAATCTATCTATTGGCTCTACCCACTTCAGGTATTTTACTAGGGCCTAGTTCATGGATTGACATCGAAAACATTATTCTTAGATAAATTATTAGCAAAATTTTCTGCATAAAGTTGAATCAGAGAGAAGTCTTTTGCTACTCTTTATTTGAAGAAGTTTAATTTTACGAACCGTGTTTAATGGATGCAAAAGAAAGTATATTCTTTTTTCTAAAAGTGTTCTGTTCCTTTTTTTAGCTGCACAGCAAAAGGCAGTTGATCAAATATGATACAAGTGGTTTTTACTTTTTTGGTAATTTGTATCCGATGGTATAAGACAAGTTTCCTAATCAACGGAATAAAATATTTCTTTGCAGAGAGAAATTAGCTTTTTTGAATAAAGCTTCAAATCGCGAAACAGTTGTAAAATCTCATAACAGTCTTTGTTTCATAGTTTGCAGTGATTGTACTACATATGTAATAGTGAATTAAAACGGTGGAGGCAGTTAATATATTTAATTAGTTAACGATTAATGACATACTAGTATGATTTTCGGAAAGTTAATATGGTCTTTTTCATTTTTAAAAAACTTATTTATGATGAGATGCCCATTCAAAGTTGGACGAGAAAAAAGAAACTAATGGTCTATTTTTTTTCATATGTAATAAATTACAATGATATTTTAGTAAGGTAAAAGAGTTACGGCTGTGTATGGATTACTTCTCATATCTTTCACACATATTTTCGCTTCAAATTTGAACACATTTCTGGTAAAGACAATTTTATGCCTGGTTGCACTTGTGATGCAACCGGGGCGAGGTGTGTCAATTTGCATGGAGGCTGCAGGCTCCGAACGAAAACTTTTTAAGACATTTGCAAACCAAAAGTCA
This sequence comes from Eurytides lysithous rurik, assembly GCA_018247575.1. Lineage (NCBI taxonomy): Eukaryota > Metazoa > Arthropoda > Insecta > Lepidoptera > Papilionidae > Eurytides > Eurytides lysithous. Next base: position 6,634 of record DWHO01002045.1, on the reverse strand, counting down.
TTTAAATTTTTCGGTGTTAAATAGAGCAGAATATGAATCGAACATAACCCTTAGAATTTAATTACTTTTAATCAAATCAAACAAAAATATTTTTATTCAAATAGGCCTTTATAAGCACTTTGAATCGTCATTTTTACATCTTAGTTCGTGAGGAAGCTACCATCGGCTCGGATTGCAGTTCTGCTGAGAAGAGCTGAAGAGAAACTCAACAGTTGCTCTTTTAAAATGTCGTTACAGTATATTAAATAGTATAATATACAGTACAGTATAATAATTTACTCATTCATACAGTTTGTTCTTACTTCGACAGTTGACTTCAACCTAAAAGTTTCGCAAGCAGGCATATAGATTATTCGAACTTCTTTTATGTTATACCCAGCAGTAACAACTATTTTACTGTTGTCGCAAAAACTTCCATTCGCCGATATTCCCTGATTATGCATCACCTAGGTGAAATAACCAGCTGCCAGAATTTTAACACGGCATTGAACTTCCCAGTAACTACGATTTTTATGAAAATGTTCCTAAAACAAACTAATTTTGAGCGACTGTTATCGAAGTCGATTTAATTTTTATTAAGAGGTTCTCCAAGCAGTTAAATATATAACAAAATTTTATAAAAATGAGAAGCAGATAAAAAAAAATATAATAAATAGAGAAAAAAATATAAGTGGCAAATATCGTTATTCATAGTTTATCATGTAGATGTAATAACAAAGACCTCCGGACCGATTCCGGTTATGGCGGCCGATTTACAAGAGATCAGCCAAGTGCGCAGGAAATGTTATAGTACACAAGCATCTTCACAGATACAGGTGCACTTATTCTTCCTTTACACTCATAGCCCGATGGGATCTATCGAATAATCGTCGCGAACGGAGAGACATCAAGAGCAGAGGCGGTGACATGAAAGTTTCCTGTTAATAACGACTTCTCCAGTCTATCGCTAGATGGCGTCAATAAGAAGCCAAGATCGATTTTTTACATGCCCATCCAACGCATGGATCATCTTACTTTTCAGGCAATCGGGTAACCAGCCCGTAATGCCCAACCAAACTAAGAACAACAACACTAACTAATGGCTTTCATTGCCCTCTGTGGGATTCGAACGCATGACCTCCGATTTGTAAAGCACGGGCCACGGAGGCAGTTGTAGGTGTAGAGATAAAGTAAGAACATTGATATACTGTATGTTCCGCGTTTACAGTTTGCCCAGAGGAGTGTGGGAGGCGGAGTCAATAGTGCAAACTTACCATCAAACGTAGCCGCCCCAATTACTCGCCTTATATACCAGCGAGCGTACCGGTCTTAAGACTATATCGTAACTTGGCTAAATACGGTTCATATAATCAACAACAGCTTTTAATTAGTTAAGACCCCCATCCAATTACTGGAGCTTAATAACGGCGAAATAAATCTTTAAGTATTTAAATAATATTGTAGGTCGGGTATAACGTGTCAGTTTCGATGAATTTTGATATACAAGTGTCAGATATAGTAATATTTTTTGTATACTATTTTGTACACTGTAAAGCATGTTTACGTTTGACCCACTCTGTGTTCCCATTGGAAGGCCAGTATTGCCCGCGACAGAGACAGACAGATTGACCATATAAGTGACAAGCTGAGTGTAGGTCAAGTATGCCCCCTCAGGGCAGAAGTCCCCCAAGGTTCGGTACTTTTGCCGATCCTCTTCTTGCTGTTTACATGCGATGTCCCTAAACCACCCAATGTTGAGCTCGCGCTTTTCGCGGACGATACAGCCCTCTACTACTGATGCAGATCCGTAAAATTTTTATCGATCCACCTCCGAGCCGTGACCGATCGCTTAGACAAATGGTTCCGGTTATGGTGAATAGACGTTAACCCGGACAAAAGTGTAGCAGTATTCTTCACTCGTAGGAAAATTACGGACGTCCGCCCTACCGACAATAAAGAGGAACGTCTCCTGTTAGGTAACAACGACCTTGGTCAAATCACCCTTACGGCTATCTAGGAGTAACACTTGACGAAAACTCTCGTTTTCTGCGCACATCACCGCCGTAAGAGAGCCGCGTGCACTTCCGGTCGCCTCAGTTCTTTTATTAACCAAAAAGTAAAATGTCCTTAAGACATAAACTTCTTTTATACAAGACTTGCACCCGACCCATCGTGTCCTATGCATGCTCTTCATTTTCGTACGTCAACTCGCGACTTTTGCATAAACTCCAGGTAATTAAAACAAATTTATCCGCTCGGCAACCTCTGCCGAGTGGTACCGACGTAATGTCGACCTGCATAGCGATTGCAGGATTCCGATAATTAAGCAATTCTTTAAAAAATCTACTAAGCGGTTCTTTGAACAGGCTGCCAATCACCCGAATCCCCTAGTCAAGGTATGCACTTACCAATCGGATCTCCACGCGTCCGGTCGCAACCGTCGCCCGCGGAATGTCCTCCACGATCCGGACGATGAGGAAGGGGCCATTGGTCAGCCAGACCCACCGTCCGGGATCAGGGCGACATCCCCAAATTGTTTGGTGATAAATCACGCATGTCCTCATGCGTAACCCTGCAGTACCCTACCACTATCTAACTCGTGGGAACGATCATTCCCACGGGTGCGGTGCCCGGTAGAGCTTTATAGAGCCGCATAAGCTGAAAGCACAAATATGTGTTATCATAAGTCATAAGTAAGTAGGTCAAGTTGTTTACTTGCGTAATGTGCAGATGGTGGCAAGCATGTTGCTTAGCATCCTGCGATTTCTTGTTACTTACTTTATTTTATTTAAGAATAAATATGTGATAATTTTACTTAACCGATACTAGGTTGATTAAGACACACTAATAGCGGAGGGTCTAGTGGTTTAATTTAGGTTCGATTCCCACACAGAACAAACTTATTTGTGACAACTTTACTGACCTGATTCTGGACACTTTTCCATATCTATAAATCGCCTTGTGACGTAGGGGCTATGTTCTATAGTGCCAGAACCGTTTATTAATTGACTGATCTGATTTGTGCATAATGCAAAAAATCTGTTTATGTTCATTTAAAATATCTGAAAATTTTAGAAACACTTAATGCATACTAAATCACTGTGGTTATAACATACACGATTTTTATCGTCACAACTTACGTTACATATATAAGAAAATTAAAACAAAATCCAGGTGACAAAATAATTAACTGTATAATTTACGTTGCGCGACAAACACAAAAGCACATTCAGAGTGAGCAGTAGTTCGTTCAATTACTGTAGTAGTATCTAACACTAGTGCAAAGGCGGCATTAAGAGCGGTCGGGACATTCAATTAACTAACAATCGATATGATTACAGCGTGGTCTGCAGCATATTAAGGCTTTGCGGCTTGGCGCTTTTAACCAAAGTTAATTATAAAATTTATGTCAATATATAAGTGAAATGTTGTAGCTTCGTGTACGCGTGTTACTTCAATATATTTGAGCAACCTAAGTTTGAATATGAATTTGTTAAATTGTAATTAACACTGTCAAATATTTTACCACGTATTCAGAGAAGTCCGTCAATCGGCTTTAGAGTCAAGAGCCGTTTGTGATCTAATGCCCCTTAAATAAAAGTGGCGTTTCACTATCAATGGGAAAGAGTGTAAGATGTTATTTTCTATTCCAATTCAACGATTTACTTACCACTTTTTTGGTCAAATTTATTTGCTTCATTCGAACACATTTTATATATCAATTCAATGATTTACTTACCACTTTTATTTGCCTCATTCGAACTACTTAGCCCATGAACTAAATAACAATAAAGACTACGTTACTGGTAACACAAAACCACCCTTTCGTCCGTACTCCCTGATGTATAATGCATCGCCCGGGTAATGTAACGGACTGCCGACATTGTAATGCCGCACTGAATTTCGAAACTAGTCGTTTTCGTGTCGGTCCTTACGAAGCTTTTGGTAATTCAAACATATTTTATGAGAAAAACTGTAAAGGATCTTTATAGTTGTGACATTTTATTTGCAAACATCAAAAACATTTTGTTATAGCCCTCACGACGAGCATGTGAAATTCGCGATTGAAAATTTAAATTGAAAAAGCTCTGACGTCACTTTAACGGGGTGAATAAAGAGAGTCTATGCCGTTGACGTGTTTTAAACCCCAAGCTCCAATCGCTATATTTGACAACGTTATATTCAATCATAAATTTTCCCGATATTGCAAAATTGCTGGAATACTAATACTAATTCGATTTCAACCGTTCGATTGTTATGTCTGAGGCAAAGCTGTTACAGTAATTTGAAATTAATGATAAAACTGCCCTGTTTATAAAACCAGGTCACTTTTAAACAGTTTCAGACAGTTTCTTTCGCCGAGTCCACTTGGCTACCACTGCGTTGTCAGATATTATTCTGCTAAGTAGTGATGTGTAAACACTTTTGTGATCCGGTTTGAAGTTGAATGAATGTTGAAACTGTAATTAGAAAGAACAACCTAGTAGAGAATAACTTAATCTATGGGTAAAAAGTACATCGCAGGGCCAAGCAAGTTATGTTATGTTGTTATGGACAATTTCTCGCTTATCATAAGTCCACACTCGTTTCGTCATTTTACCTCGTAAAACTACCCCCTTGTGATATAGGGGCTATGTTCTATAGTGCAAGAACCGTTTGTTAATTGACTGATCTGATTAAAATATTTGAAAAAAATATTCGAAAATTTTGACAAAAAACAAAATCCAGGTAACAAAATAATTCACTGTGTAATTTACGTCACTCGACAAACACAAAAGCACATTCATAGTGAGCAGTGGTTCGTGCAATTACTGTAGTAGTATCTAACACCCGTGCAAAGGCGGCATTAGGAGCGGTCAGGACATTCAATTAACTATCAATCGATATGATTACAGCGTGGTCTGTAACAGATTAAAGGCTTTGCGGCTTGGCGCTTTTAACCAAAGTTAATTATAAAATTTATGTCAATATAATAAGTGAAACGTTGTATCTTCGAGTACGGGTGTTACTTCAATATATTTGAGTTACCTAAGTTTGAATATGAATCTATTTAATTGTAATTAACATTTTTAAGTATTTTACCAGGTTTTTAGAGAAGAAAAATATTTTAAGAATATTCATATAATAAAAAAAGCATTTCTTTCATCTATAAAGTCCATCTTTCACCTTGAGAGTCAAGTGCTGTTTGTGGTCTAACGCCCCCTAAAAGAGGCCTTTGACCATCAATGGGACAGAGTGTACGATGTTATTTTCTATTTCAATTCAACGATTTACTTACCACTTCTTTGTTCAAATTTATTTGCTTGACTCGAACACATTTACAATTATATTGTGTTGTTATGGACAGTTTCCCGCTAGTCAGAAGGCACACTCGTTACGTCACTTTACCTCATGAAAAAATCCACGTTGTTTTAAATATACATTTTATAAGTATATCTGAAACAACGTGGATGTTATGGCAATTGATCATAATGTCACTTATAATTTTTATCCCCTTCTTACGAAATGAGCGTTCACTAAAGTGGTTGTCATCCTGAAATCATCATGAAAGCTAATATCCCTGCCACCCGGTAATAGTGTACTCAGTATTAATCGCCATTTTCTAAGCGACGAACATAACGAAGATTTATGGAGAATATATGAATATATCGCGAAACAAACAATTACACGGTGACTCCACAAACGGTATTTTGTTAGTATTAGCATCCATAACGTAAATAAAGCCTATATTTTGTAATATATTTTTTAAACTTTCAAGAGCAAATATAAGGTCTGTTCCAAATTTTCCAGGCATGAAAAATGGACACGTCAATGTTGAGTTACTTTGAAGAGCAATTAGTCTTCATTTATAAAAAAGGCAGGTGCAAAGAGGAGAAATAAACTTTTACTAATCTCATACATTCATAGATGCAGCAATGAATACGCAGTGATTGAAGCTTTTTATGATAAAAACGATCAGTTTCGTTTCCTTTTTAACCGTTTTTTAAACATTTTAATAAAATGTTTATATCTATATATTAATAAGTGAATAGAAAACTTTGGACCCCTTTGCGCTCGCGGAGGAGAATTCAATTTGGCAGAGCTATAGTTTATAGTTCATAGTTATAGTTTTATAGACATTATTTTTTCATGTTATTCATATTATATTTATTAAATTTTAATTAGATAAGCTAATTCGTTCATAGTTTACGTTCTTATTACTAATTCCAAACACTTTAGTTGTCAAATCATAAATATCATAGTCAAAAAACTACATATATTATTCAATTACTAAAGAGGACTCAAGCAAGTCTCCTTGATCGATTTCGACCACTCAGCGATCGATAGTATGTATGAATAGTTTACGCGCCTCCGACAAAAATATCGATGATGCATGTATGTATGTACCCGTGATCCTACAGTCGTAGTAGGATCTTCCATCTCTTAGTAAAGTATTATATGAACAGCGATTAATTAACACATTCACTGCTGAAACACAACCGTTGTGTGAAAAAATTCCGAACCGCGCTTGCGGCTTAACACAAAAGTACGTTCGAAATAAATCGCGTCTCGCAGTGCGGTAAACACACCGGTGTGTTTTCTGTCGGCTCACACGTGCGGGCAACACTTACATATAGTCGCATCGTTGTATTGAGTTTTTGGGTCAGCAGTGAAT
>DWHO01002044.1:0-14037 GCA_018247575.1 Eurytides lysithous rurik | reverse complement strand
CAAGGCCATGAAGGATTTTTTAACCTTTTGGAGACGAAACCGAGGTGTTACAAGCTTATTCTTATTTCTAGTATTTATCGCGTGTTTGTCACCGAGTTTCAAGAAAGTATTAAAATTTTTTCGGATAAATAATATGTTACAGATTGTTATTATATGCGTTTAATGATACTTAAAACAAACTATACTACTGTACTATAGAGATAAGCTGCATAGACTCGTAAACAAACTTTACTTGAACATCATTCTTGCTTACCGTATGTGCCTAGCGTCTAGCGCGTAGACTATTTGCTTTTTTTGATTTATTGACATAAAACGTTCGTTTCTGTTCGGCACGTTAAAGTATTACTTTGTTCTCCCTTAACGTACTTTTCGATGTACATTTTGTACGATGACTATCGGCGACCGTTCCTTAACGCTATAGCGTGAATATGTATTTAAGTTATATTTTTTTTAATGTGCAATAAGTTGCAAAAGAATTCTTCAAATGCGATCAGTCGTCTTAGAACTAAGCGAGTTCGAAAAACACGAAAAGATTTCTTTGCCTAATTTCAATATATTATGACACTATAACATAATATGAAATGAACACTGGTTGTGAAATGCTCTGGAAAAGGACACGTACGCGCGTTAATTTAATGCCGTGCGATAAGTGGAATCGTGTCAGTCAAAAAGCTTATCTCCGTGTTTCATTTGAATCCTACGCGTTTAGGCAATCGGGCGGGCGATGTTTTTACGCAACTCATTTGAATGAACTCCGCGTTCACGCGGAACTTGGGCCCCATGTCTAGCAATAAAACTTTACCGTTAGCCTCCGAATCAACTTCGTGGGGGCCCTTATATGGCATTGTTTCGGATGAAGATGTAAGCTTTTGCCAATTTCGGTGCGGGGGCCATATTCGTCATACCGCCGTCGCGCATTCGCATAATGCGACACATGTTATCTGTTCCTCACTCAATGACGTCTTAAGTGTTGCCAAATAAAAAAAACCCCGGCAACACCAATAAGCGTCACACGTTGTGTAAGCTGCAGCGTAACGGTCCCACGTGTTAGCCGTTTTACACGACTTTAGCGTGGCTTTATCGCCTGTTGCGATCTTGAAATAACATAGTCTAGTTTTTATGCGTGAGTATAGCTCATTTATAGTGTCCCACTTTTCGTATTGTTTATGTTTAAGATCTCCTGTCACGAATGTACGATTAGAAAAATCTAGAACTGCAACAGGAACACATGAAGCATTATCAAGATCCAAATAGAATGTATGAAGAGTAGAGCTTTCTACGTGTTTTCGTCGTAAGCCGCATTCTCGTATTCAGGCCGTAGATCGAGGGTCGGGAAATAAAAGTTTCGTAATGTCCGCACACAAAAGATTTGTTCGTCGCAAGAGCGCGCATATGATGTGTTGCCATTGCTTTCACCCACTCATCCGGCCCGGTTGCGAAAGTGGGGCATTTTTCACATGATTTATTGGGAGAGACGTGCAGCAGCGACGCCGCTAAATGCCACTTCATGTTTTGGAAGGGTCCCATCGAGTCGCGCGCGTACTTGTATCGGTTGTTGTGTGACGTTGACTTTGTTTTAACACGCCGCTTTGCATTCTTAGAATAATGTAATATATCGTCTATCAAGAACTAGATTTTGCTTACAGGTTTTCTTACTCTGAGTAATTTGTGTAATTTTCACTTTCTATTTTTCTTTCCGCCCTAAACTGTAATTCGGAACTAATTAACTGTCATTAATCTGGACTAATAAATGATACACCAACACACATTGTCATATATATATATGTTTAGTTTATTTGCTTCGAGGTACTTTCATAGTTGTAATAATTCCTACATTATGTTAACTGTACGTTTCTTTAATTGCATACACTCACACATACACACACAACAAACACTCACCGAACTTGTCAATACCCCTACGGTCATTTCAAAGCCCAGTGAAAGGAAACGTTACTTTCGATATATATTTTGAAATTTCGAGTCGCTAAACAAAAATCGGTTTCGTTAACTTCGCCGATTTCGAATGCGGTATGTGAAATCGTTTTCATTACTCCGATCCCCGTTCGGTGTAATTACTTTTGCACGACGGATTTACGAGGGAGCGAATTTGATTGATAGGCTTATATGTTAATGACCAATATAATATTTGTTTTCGATTCGAGGTCCAGATTATTTTTGTCGTTTTGTTTCCTAATAAGTATTTTTTGCACAGTAATAGGTTTCGCTTCAGTTGTTTTTGTCTGCCTTAAGGCGATTCGATGGATGTATTTGTTTTAAAAATATCACTATCGCTACCAACTGTGATAGTCGTATAAGATTATTTACTTGTAGTCATATAATATTATTAAAATAAATTATAAAATATTACTCCTCCACTCCACTTCCAAGTTGAACTTTTAAAGATTACTCAGATGGCATGTGGAATTCAATAAAATTCCAACAATATTAATTTACACCCACTTACGAGTATAGAAATACGTACCAGTAAAACACCACTCTGTGTACATTAAACAAACAGTACCACACTTCCGCATATTAAGGAGAAGCAATATATCGACCCCACGCCACGTGGGTGGCGGTTGAGATGAGTTTTTTCTCCGTCTACTCAATACCACTTGACTAAATCGAGCGTTGGGGGCCTCCAGCGTAGCGGCGTTTTAGACGGAAAGGCGATAATTCCTCGCGAACTGTACTTCAAACATGTGTTGATAATTCAGTTGTGACTATCATTTTATTGGTTCACGCGCTTTGCTTGTATTTTTTTTTTAATTTAAGCTAAGTGACAATATAAGATAATCAGCATGCATGATGGTAAGCGACATGCTTGCTTACTGCCATTCAAACATGACTTTGAGACGTCCATGTAGTGTTTTAAGGTCCAGTGCAGAAGACCGCCAAAGCGGAAAGTGCTGCATTCGTGTTTTTTCCTTCCCTTTTTTTTAATTTCAAACGGACTGCAAAGAATCCTACCGCTACGTCGAATAATACTATGTGCGCTGTGTAGTAATTTTGTGTTTAAAAGATATCGCCCATGACTATTAAAAATGTCGGATATGAAAAACAGCCACTTACAGGAGAGCGATGCAAAGTGTAAATTTCACTTTTTGCTTATTTTAAGCATGATCATGAAATTTTATAGTAATGATGCTGTACAAGTTATTTATGTTTATGACAATATTACGAGTAGACTGTATTTAATGTGTAAACATGAGAAAAGTCACTTGTAACCTTTTTAGTTATTATCTGACATTATTAGCGAGCTATCAAGGTAATATCCGACATTTTTAAAATAAGTAATTAAACTACTATGCATGTAAAATATTACTTATTATTATCACCTGATGATAGACTTAGATATTTAGGAACGTTTTATGAAATAAATAAAGTAAATGCGATTTTGCAGTTCCGATGATGTTAATAGTCACTAGCGATGTGTAAAAAAATTGACTGTCCTTTTATGAGTGTCGTTGAACTCGGCGTCACATGTATCTGTTAGTAAAATGAGTCGAATAAGTACGATTTGTATAAGTAAATATTTATGTAAACAATTAAATTATGACGCAGTTGATCTGCAGATATTTTTGAGAGTTCGTTTTTTTTTTTGTGATAAGGTACTAAGAGCACTAATCAGACATCTCTGATATCCTATATAATCAAAATATTCCATTAGTTTGCCAGTGTCAATCAGTAATTATACAATATGCAACTTATTGCAGTGGCTGTAAAATTCAAAATCGAATGTTTTACTGTGCCAACTACACTTAGGCTTCCATCGTGTCATAATTTATTCTTAATTATGAAATATTCGTTTGTGGCAGCCGACTTTGTGCTTTTCGAAGGGAAAACATAAATATTTTCGGTTGACCCGATGCCTTAGTTATTAGCTAACGTATCACGTCTTCCGACTTTGGATTCCGTTACAAAACGTTACATTAATATCTCCATGATTGATTTTCATTTAAATTAATTGGCAATCTTTTGACGAATGCCTTATACGTTTATCTAGTTTTTTGGGTAACCTGTTTTACGGTTATAATATAAGAAACAGGAACGGCTGTCGGCCTTGGATATAATAAGTGAAAATAAAAAATCGTTTCGTTGTTTTTATCAAAAAGTTTTGCCTTTACCATTTTTTTTTTGTGTAGGACCGTGTCCAGCTTAATCTCTTTTTATAACAATCGTTTCTTTAGATGGATTGTTTTTCAAATCATTAATTGTTAATCTTTTAATACTTTGTAATGTGACGAATAAACATAAAACAGATGCGATCTCGATGCGTTGACTCCACCTAGATGTGTATCTATAGACATATAGGCGGGAGGAATTCGCACCGCGGTCACCTCGATATAAATGACCAGCGCAATCGCCCCGTTCAAGATCGACGACGGAAGCGTCGCCGTTAATTAATTTACGTTGATATTCCACTCGTAAAGCCGCCTAAGTTATTGGCTGTTAACGCCGAATTGATGGTGCAGCCGCCACGCAACCCGCCCTCCGACGACGAGCCAACTTCTTTGTGACTTCATTCCCCTTTGTGGCCGGGCCGTTTTGGCTTTTGCTCGTTAATGGTAGTGCTTTGTGCACGCGCGAGCGTTGAGATTTGGTGGGCGTTTTTGTTTAGGTACGGCCGTACTGCATGGCGGTTGTTTTCGATTAGAAAACTAAGGTTTTTGTTTTTGTACGTGGGCAATGTGGATGAGTTTATTTGCCAATGTCTGCATCTCTTACGATCGCGATTAGAACAAGGTACGGGGATTGTTTTGTTTGGTTTTTCTTTTGGCCGTTTTATTGCGTGCGTATCTTTATGTGTGGCCTTAGTGTAGAAAGTCATCGTCCTCGTACAGTCGGAGTTATTATATTGACAATTTTATAAAAGAAATTTTATGTATTCGTGGCAACTGTTGTGTTGAGTGAGATTGTTTACTGTTTATCACTAACATAAATGCATTCGTTAGTACTTATTTCGACGAGGTCAAAGAAAGGAAACTGTAGTGCGGTGGACATTTAATGCATGACAAATAAGATGTTGAATTATGATGCGGATATATTATTAAAGTAAAGTATAAGTTAATAAAATAAATATTACTGAAGTCACTTTTCTCGGAATAGTAAGTGCAATTCGTTTCTCTGCAATCGGGTGTCATAAATTCAACGGTATGCAGCGTGTCGTTTATCATAATATTGTCCAGCGTCTAGTTTTCATCTCGGCAGCGTTCTGGCAGGTGGGTGTCCGCCGTCAGTATTAATTGATCCTGTCGCTCCCATAGCGCGGTTGCCACGCACCGTGATACCTTAGATTTGACGATTTTCTCCTTTCGGAATTCTAATAAATGCCACCTTTCCAATCGCTCATTATTCGATATCCGTCGTGTTGGTTATTCCAACTAAAAAAATAAGGTCTTTCTGTACTGTAAATTACGTGGTTATCTGTAGATCAAACGGCTTAGTAGATATGAAATTGCCAATAGCTATAGTTTATTTTGTGCAGTTGAGAAATATTTTATTGTACCCAAAAAAATAGCAAGTTTCTTGATAATCTCCAGCTATTTCAATTGGAAATTAAGGTCGCTGAAGTCGGTCGTGTTTACAAGGATATCCCGACCGGTCCCCAAACAATTACCGTATTTCCTGTGTTGTGCACTAGTTTTTTTTTTGTTCTCTTTCACTCCATAAACGGGGAGCGCTAATAACGCGGGCGCGGCGTCGTCGCGAGCCCACGGCACGCACCGCCCCACGTGCACTGCCTAGATTCGCGATAAGCCCGACCGAGTCGTATTCGACGTTTTTAATTTCGCCAACATGCCCGATGTTTGTGCGAACAGTTAGACGGCATACATTCCTCTCGATGCAAGCCGACCGCGGCGCCCGCGACCTCGCCGACCTTTATTCAAAGCGCCGCGGATCGATCATTACCACTTCGATTGGACCCCCGTCGTGGTAGATTCTCCGCTGCGCTCGAGCTCCGTGCGGCTGGCCGCGCGCTCTCGCGGGACGCCCGTTAGCCCCGAGGTCATCGACAGGTGCCGATTTGCAATTGACGAGCGCGTTTCGCCCGCTTCGGTCGGGCATTGTTAAGGAGAATGAACGTGTCGGCTAGTGTTACGAAGACGCCTTCCGATTCCCATGCTCGGACGCCGCAGCGCACCCAAATCGAGTGCTGTCGGATCCGTATTGGGATAATTGCGAGTACGCTGATTGCAGTATCAAAGCTCTCACGTCTTTTATTCGCAGGGCATACACAGAGAAAAAATACATTGCCGTAGGTCTCGAACAGGCAAACTCGTATATAGGACCAACTAGTGGCGGTACTACTATACAAGCCCAAAAGTCCGGCTTATTCTTACGGTTTAAGGAGTAAAATTTATAAATCTTAATTAGCACATAATTTCCGCAACGCACAAATAAATTATTCGGGCTTTTGGGCTTGTATGGTAGTACCACCACTGGGACCACTACTAACTCACAACCGTACCGTTGCTAGTTACTTGCCGTTTAATAAAAGTCAGTTGTATTATAAATGCACAAAATAACAAAAGCACGGAAATAAGATCTTTGTATGTGCTCACTTTAAATTGAGTTTCTTATACGATAAGAATCTTTTCTTCGTTATTCCACGAAAAATGTTTTACACGTCGAGAGAAATAATCCAACGGTGACATATCAGTATCTCAAGACAGCGTCCACTTAACAATGGACGTCTCAGCCCGACTTAATAATTTAACGTCTCTTAATGTAAAAGAATAATTACCTCGGCTGCAAAGTACAAAAAAAAGACAGCTTTATTGCACTTTAAGATTTTTCAAAAAGCCAAATTGATTCTTGATAATTTATTCATCAATGGAATAGCCAAAATCGAGGAGCCGTGCAACGGAACCGCATTTGCATACAATTTCAGCAAGCAATTACTCGTCCGACTTCGAATATTGCACGGCCACGGTATTAAGAAGAATAATTATAATAATATTCATCATTGCATTAATAACATTAATAACGACGTGCTGCGCATGAAGTTATAAAGATGGAAATTACATGCATATGTCAGAAGTTTAAAATATTTTACCGCGCGTATGTATAAATCGCATTACAAAGGCTCCACATGAATATGATTTTGACTATCATGACCCGTTTGGTGCTGTTGCTAAGCTATTGGCTTCGGCGTTGCAGGTCGTGGGTTTTTTTCCCATCCGGGACAAATATTTGTACGAAGTACAGATGATTATTTCGGATCTGGGTGTTTGTCCATGTGAAATATATGTATGTAAAAAGAAAGCCTGTAAAACAAGATGCTTTTGTCTTTCGATAAGGGGAGTGTTTTTAAAGAAGAGCAATATCTATGCTATATCGTTTCCTAAATTTTGCATGAGTATGACTTCTTGAACAAGTAGTAAGTGGTAGAACTTGTAGGGTCCGCCTGTATCGCCAAGCAGTAATGTGCAAGCACTACCGTATTCCGGTTTGAAGGGCTATTCCACCCTTATTGATTATAGAGGTATTCCACCTTAAAGCTCAGGGTGATGAGCGGCGCAGTGCCAAGCACTTTCTGTGCGCCACTGGGTTATTATGGGCAGGCGTGAATTTTACAATCAGGTTCACGACTTGCATATGTATTAAATTATCATCACTTTATTTCCTAAAAAGATATATGAGTTTATATAGCTGAGTAACCCCCAGCGCGCTTTGTGTTCGAAGTGCTAACACCATTGTGTTTGAATTCAACTCATTACTCGCTTCATCGGGCCTTCTTTTCAGCGCCCCCTTTGTTACGCGTTTCTGTTTTTAATTGTTTGTCGTGGCCGATAAGTAAAGCGGCCCATTTTCGCTCATCGCCCGCTGTAATTTGCATTCGCAGCGCTTTAATACTTCACCGAGTCCGAGTAACCCGGTTTTAAAGTAATTTATTATGGAAGTGCCAGTTCTTGTTTTCCCTTAGGTTTCAATTTATTTTTGTGCTCCCGTCAGGAATGTTATGGGCGGCATTTGGTTACTTGTTCATCTTGTTAGTATCCTTAATATAAGCATTTACCTTTATTAGGTTTCGACTAGTTTGGAGAGAGTGGTCTCTTATTTATATTGATTTACCTAAGGCCTGCAACGCATTTGCAACTCCCTTAATGTTGCAGAAGTCCATGGGCGGCGGCGTTCGCTTACCATCAAGTGAGCCGCTTGCTCGTGTGAGGCACACTTCTAATCTTAATTTAAAAAAAAACCAAAACATATATATTTTAGGGAGCCAGAATAAAACCAGAATAACGTGCAAATTATAGTTTCACTCAGCGTGACTTAACTAACTATAATAAGCGAAAATAAGTGACTAAAAGTCATCAGTGCAAGAAGCGCCCACACCATCCAGCACGAGGAACAAAGAAGGCAAGGCGGACGGTCGTTCTCGGAGCGCGAAATGTTTACAACAAAAATGATTACGAGCGGCGTTTGAGCAATACCCGAGCCCGATAAGGGCGTGATCCGTACTCAACGGCCCATTGTGCCGCATTCCTAGAGCCGCCTGTTATGAAAATATCGCTACAATAATTAACGGCGTTCTGGCTACCGACTCGGATAAGGAATCGAGCACCACGCCACAACCGACGAGCGATAGCGTCGACCGTTTTCTCATATCCCTTCACGATGAATGAACTGTTACATTTAACACACAGTTTTCCCATTTCGTTTGCGCTTGCAATGCGTACGTGTTTGACCTCGCAACGGAAGTAAAACTTGTAGTCTCTAATCATTTCTTCTACTCGAATAGTTGACATTAGAAATGGAACCATCTACGGCTTTTAAATTTAAGTTCCCGACTTTTCAAACATTTCCAGCGCCTATGGTCATGGGGCTTACTTGTAACCAACGCTATGCACATGCACATACAGCAATCGACAATAGAATCGCTAATGGTATGAGCAGTAAGTTGGCGTTTGCGTTTCCAGCGGTGACAGAAATTGATCTTAATGATCTAGTTTCAAACAGGATAGTCAAACAGAAAGAATATAACTCTTTGTTTTCATGATACTGAGAAACTAGTTTCCACTGTCAGGCTAATACGTAACTGTATCATGTAGCATGTCTAACGAAATACGAACCTTATCGGCTGTAGGAGACTTAATTTCAAAAAAGGTCGCCCAAAAATTTATATTTGTACTAATACCGGCAGCTTTTTGCCTCAAAGCTGATTACGACGATCATAAGCCTATACAGATTAACGTTATCAGTTGGCGTTACGAGCGTTATCAGCAGATCTCTAACCGCGCTCGTGACTGGTTATCACGTTGATTACACGGGCGATTTAAGATTTTGTATGGCCTGCGAAAAATCCAACGCCGAGTCCCGCGCGTTTAACGCCGTCCGACCATTACACCTCGAGTAGTTCCCACGGTGTTGTTTGTAGTCTCGAAATGTGAGGAAATGTGAAATTAAGCGACGGCCCGTTAGCTCCGGTCGCGTTATAGTTGATAACGCGTCGAAAGCGTGACTGATGAGTGGAAAGAAGCGCTGTTGGATAGGAAACTTCGTAAGGAATAAAGAAAATACAGATCGGAGAGATTTTTTATAAGATGTAGTGACAAGAAGAGCAAGGGCGCCAAACAACACAGCCTCTAGATGTAGAGTAGCGAATCTGAATACCCAATCAATTCGCGGCAATATTAGGGGTAATAACCGGAATGCAGAAGTGCAAAAGGGTCCTGCCATTTTTGTATGTATGTAAATATGTTTCGAACTTAGTAAAAATTGTAAACACATTAGTCTTTATAAAGTATAAACCAAAGCCCCCGAAAGAAACAGCCATATGAATCGTGATTATAAGCCTTTATTTTTTTTTTCAAATTTAATTATTGCATTCAATTAGATAGTGGGATATCTTGCAATAGATAAAAAAAAAACTATTTGTATTTGATTAGGTGTATTCAGGTGTGTTTCGCCCTTTCGCAATCGTATCACGATTTCATACCAGACACGACTTGAAAAATTCAATTGCGTTGCCTTCTTAACGTTCGTCGATGCCGTCGATAGGTACTAGGTGAACGGTAAGCGGTAGCCTTATTATTCCTCCTAGCGATCTATGCCCGGCCGTGGCTGTCCACCCGTCGATCAATCCGCGGCTTAATTGACGCTCGCCGACCGCCACTCGACCGAATTCGGCCCGTTACCGTTAATTCGGGCCGCGTCCGACGTCCGCCGTGCGCCGTGCGTCGTTCGTCGTTCGCTCGCGATTTATTCGCGACGTAATCGGGTCTCTTACGGTAAAACGTCGATCGCTCCCCGCGGCGTGGTGGCGTACGTCGTCGCGCCTCCAACGAGTTGGCTCCGTGCCCGGTGAAGGTTTACGGGCCTCGTCAACTCTCTAACCTCAAGTAGTCTATGGACTGAAAGCGAATACGTCAACCTACAAATAACAGTGCTACTACCAATTTTAAAAGCATATCCCACTGCACTATTAGCCTTTCTGAGACCATCGCCTGCCGTCTCGTCCTGAACGTCTTAAGTAGACGTATGAAGTAATCGTAGATGAACGAAGTGTGAAAATACGATTTTGTAATATCACAGTATCGGATCTGTCAATTTCTATATAATCTGGACAAGTCGTACTGAATGTTTGTTTCGTCTTGTAGAAAAGAGCGGTAACGGAGAACGGAATGATGATTAATGCGTAATTTTATTTTTTATTTGGAATTATTTTTTCCAGATGTCCGAATATTTTCTATGAAAGAACCATTCCACTAAATGAGAGAACAAACCATCCAGACTTAGATTTGTATTATAAGTAACAACTTATATGAGCACCATGTTTACTCAATTTTTGCTCATTTTTGTCAATCAACTCATTAAAGTCATTGTGTTATACTCACCCATCGGAGGTATCGATATGGACACATAAAACATAATATCACTTGAATACGTTCAGATCTGTAAGTCACTTTTCATCTAACAGATGTTATGTTGTAACAATGCCAATACGACAAATTACCTTAAAGATGGCAAGTACTCTGTGAATTCCTATAACAGCGTCATTAACAAAGTGCACTACATTGCAGCGCAATCCGTTGCCCCGCTTGTTTCCCATCGTTGTTTTTACCGTTTGTGAGGTAAAAATGCGCTTAATGGCGCCGATTAACCTTTAGCCGGCGTAGATGTACCTACCCCGTGGCGCCGCTCGGTAATTGCGGAAGTGTTGCGGCGCGGGGCTCGGGCTCGATCTCCGTTCGTTCGCTATCAGCGCCATCTGGCGTACATTAAGCCTTAAGCCTTTCTAAGGGACATTAGTACTACGACCTTGTGGAAAATTATACATGTCCCGACATTACATTCAACTCACTATTCATTGTCGCGGACCATTCCCGAATAACGACGGACGGTCGCTCATTATGTCGATCCGTGAAACCATTGCATCGAATTCCGTGTCAACAAACCCCCTCGGCTCCATATAAATGTCTTCGAAGCTCTCTTCTAATCAACACACAGTCTAAAGATCCGCCTTTGTCTCGTGCTCATCTCTACTCCACGCGAGGCACCCGCTGTGTTTGTTTCCGTCTCCCCGTTAGCACCGCGCCGCTCATTGTCCAACTATCGCGCACATCTTAAGGTCTCGGTGACACGGCGCCGTCATGACATCATCCCATATTTGTTCCTGTTCGTTAAACCCAACGCCCGGCGGCTGACATGTCCCGCATTCGTGCTTAATTTATTCTCGACCGCCTCCTGCCTACATTTGGCTTGATTGCTTTTAAATGTCCATGTTGAACGCGATCGCAAAAGTTTTATGTGTTTTTTTTTTTATTTTTCTCTTATTTACTTATAAAAAAGGTTCCTCTTCCGTGTTTTTATTTCATCTGACACGCGCCGTGTTTGTGTAGTTGGATGTGCGGATTACTCATCGGCTTTGAGCAGTTTTATGTTTGTTTCAATTTTTAAAAATATAAATCCTTTTTCGCCCTTTAAATCATTTCACACTCTAGGTTTGTTATTGGTTTTAATGAGTGTTCGTTGTTATTGCATTAACTCATAAGCCTTGTGAGTGTTTTCGATGTCGGCGATTAATATTCTATTGGCCGTTTACTAGTCGTCTGTAATTGTTAGTAAAATAGTTACAAGTCTAATTCACAGCGTTTCACTAATTAACTGTTCTGTGTAAAGCTAGTCTAAACCTGATAGTGCGAGCGGCTTCGCAATCCTCAACCGCCCACTGTCAACCCAATTGCCAGTTTCTGCTGTGCGTACAGCAAGGGACTGTTGTATCTTAATTTTGGATTTATCTATAATTTCTCAGGGCTGGTAATAACATCGCGAGTGTAAATAAAATAGAACAAATAAAATGTTTATTTGGTTCATTAAGATATCCCATCTTATTGAATCAAATAAACATTGTATTATAATAGCATTGCCAAAATCCAAATCGATTTATCCCAACACGAGTCAGTTTTAGAATAAGTACTAAAATAATAAATCTAAAACAGAGATTGCGCCAGAAATTCGGTTAAAATTTTATCGTTACCCGTGGCCCTCACAGTCGAGTCATGACTTGTCGAAATATTATAATGAGTGAATGTGTCGAATGAAACGGTGGCAACATGATATCTATTCAAAGCGCTTATAGTCGGTGTAGAAACAATTCGTTAGGAGCCAAGCGTGCCGCCGCCGGCGCGTTATTTGTCAAAATATCAATCGGTAAGCGGGCGCGAGGACGCGGCGGTCACGCGACCGGGTGACTGTTCACGATCGACTTTCGGTTCGACTCCCGCGCATGTTTGTTGTGCAACGTAAGGAGATTAGATGCCACGCCAAGGCCGCACACGGTACTGGAAAGTGTTGAGATCGCCCCGATTTGATAAGCAATTCGGTGAAGGTGACACTGGGCCTTTGAAACAAGCTGATATGGCTAATTAATCATTGCCCGAAGCTGCTTTGCCTTTTATATCATAGCGGGATCGTATTGTATGAACAATGAATATGAGTTTCTTGAAGGCAAAACTAAATGGGGCGTTTCTTAAGCTTGTTGTACGTCCGCCGCCCAAGTATACATTACTGTTTAACACAAGGTGACACTTTTGTTCGACCTGTCTAAACATTACATTAGTTCGTTTTTAATCTGGAAAAAGAACTTAAAACTTACCCTCGATCAACGTTAAGCAAGCGAAGCTCCGGGGTCACTTTTGAATTTGAAATGCAGAAATTTAATTAAGCCTGCAACTTTGTGACTACTGGTCAAATCTGGCCAAATATCGATCGGTTCTTGTGGCATCTATTTAACAAATACAATTGAGTCTTCCACTGATACCATCTTGAGACAAGAGACAACGAAACCTTGTAAAACTCTTTAGGTTTCTTAAGGAAATTGATTTTTAAACCACTTAAAGTGACTGACGAATGTGTTTTAGTACATTCCAACTGCGGACAATGCGCTCGAGCAAATTGAATTCATGTATCGAACAATCGCACATCTCAATCTCGTTCACCTGGCCTGCCCAGCGAATAAATCATCGGAGCCGACACATTTTTATTCATATGACAGTGACATGCAATTTACCAGCCGATTACCGATGGTAAGAGAATATTCGAACTTTTCGTGTTACTTCGTCTTTAAAATGGTAATTCGCATTTAAAATTAAGGAATGTCACATATCATGAATGTTATATGGGGTAGCTTAAAGGATAGCTTTAACTATTGTGTATGTCTATTTTTTGTTTTTATTACATTTAGTTCACTAACAAAGCATTAAATTTTTCTTAAAAAAAAAATGAAAATTAGGTGTACTAAGCACTGTCAGCTACATTCATAATTGAGCGTTTCTAAAAAAATTGGATAAATTTGATTTTTATTGTTTAATATTAAGTAATAAACAGCTAAATAGTGATAAAAAATAAAATAGCAATATTTATGGAGTGTTTGCTTTCCATACATTATTTTTGAAATTTTGCAAATTTTCCTCGAATTGGTCAATATGAGAAATTTTTGTATTATCGTTATCGTCGTAATAATTATGTATTGCTTAACTGCCTCCGTGGCCTAGTGGTATAGGCCCGCGCTTTACAAAACGGAGGTCG
>DWHO01002043.1:0-14038 GCA_018247575.1 Eurytides lysithous rurik | reverse complement strand
ATGCCTATGGGCGGCGGTGATCACTTACCATCAGGTGAGCCGCTTGCTCGTTTGTCAGTCTAATCCATAAAAAAAAATGGAGGAATATCTATTTGTAAATAAAATAAATTGCTCGTATACCAAGATTGGTATAAAGGTCATAAAATGCAAAGGAGGATATTTTGATGAATATTCTGTACAAATACTCATGTTACACATGGAAATAAAAACTGGGTTTCATAAAGTTGTAAATTTGTGGACTTTTAATTGTTTTCTTATTTTTTTTTAAAGCGGTCTCAAACTTTTGACCGGTAGTGTATATTGTGTGTATTTATATGTTTCAGTACTAGAACTGTTTTTTTTTTATATTTCATTCCCTAGTTATATACGTTTTCTGACAATGCTTCTCTGCTTTTCGTTATTTACAAATTAATAATTTCGCTGAATAGTTTAATAACTAGTGCCCGAATACCGAGGCGCCTCTGCTTATTTTATCAAAAACCCATAAAATTAATAATACCACTATCCATAATAATACATAAACAACACTTTCATTAGATATCATTAGCACAAAACTCCTCTATCTATTAACGATATGTTTTCTTTTATTTTTGAAATTATACATTAACCTGTCACTTTCCGTCCCAATATAATTCTTCACTTGGTTTATGGAAAAAAAAACCCTGTTGGTTTTTATTAAAAAAAATAAAAACAATAACCTATTCATTGTTTTAATGAGGATTTATTATTTATTGTTAGAAATATTTAATTTCACCTGTAGTCCCCGAAGTCCAGAGTGAACGTCTCCTTCCCGGCTCTGAATGTTCTCACCTGCGTCAGCAACCATGTTTGAAGTATCTCCTTCGTATCCTGGTCCAAGCGGAGAATAGACTCCGCATTTATACCCAAGAGCCGCGGAATCAACTTCTTCTTCCCTTTTTGTTGTTCCTGCAAGATAAAATTTGTCAACATACATACAAAGGAGAATTCCAGTGGAGCAAGACTGATTGTTGACTGACGTTTTGTTGAAATTAATTAGTGCGATAGAATCTAACAAATATCATAGCATTAAACTGAAAGTTAAAAATTTACTAGACTAATAATTAATAACTACTTTTTATAATATACTATAAAATATAATGAAATTATATAATGAATTATTACTTTTTAGAAATTAAAATTCGATCCCATTCCTTTTTGGCATACTTTTATTTATTCTAGCTAAGGATATAATTCTAGGTAAGGATATGGATATAAATCTAAAGTAATTTTTAATTTGAGGCGTTATCAATATCCTTCATCAACTTTCCCCGTGAACAGAATATCCAGTACCTTAACCAGGAAAAAGGTGACCCCATAGGTAGGCAGCTCGCGCGCTGTCTTCGTGTAAAGATTCTTGGCCTCCAATGGGCTGAGGCCATGATGGCAACTGTACTCTTTCAGCACCTTCCGCTCTATGCCCCACGAACCCGCGTACTGTTCCGGCAGAAATTCCTTGAAACTAGACGTGCAAAATAATTGAATTAGTTTCAAACACCTTTAAAAAACAACCCTACGTAACTCTTTGGAACTAAATATTCAATTGAGGTATTTTATATACCATAAAAAAAACAAGGTAACATAGGTCGGACTTTCAACCTGACACCCAAGTGGGATTCCAGTATTCTGTTTTGAAGATTCATTTTTTTTTTCAAATATAGATTAGCCGCATTGTAGTTCGATTGAATAAAATCAAATTACTAACTTTTCAATAAAACCAGGCTTATGTTTCTCCTCGTTGTAGTCACCATATTGTACTTGACATTGGATTGCAGCAAACTCGATAGCTGCAATGTTATGGTTAAAATATTTTTATTCGACTCGTATGAAACGCTCTCATTAAACGTTTTACTGTTTTCTTACGTTTTTTTTATCTAGAG
This sequence comes from Eurytides lysithous rurik, assembly GCA_018247575.1. Lineage (NCBI taxonomy): Eukaryota > Metazoa > Arthropoda > Insecta > Lepidoptera > Papilionidae > Eurytides > Eurytides lysithous. Next base: position 12,140 of record DWHO01002043.1, on the reverse strand, counting down.
AGAAGCGAAAGTTACATTTTTTTACTGTATTATTTCAAGGTCCAGAAAGCAGATTGATGGATTGATTGATTGATGACAGGCAAACCCGTAAGATTTTAATCCTACTACTTTACGTCATAAGTTAATTGTAACGAAAAAATCAATCATTTTTTAAATTTATTAAGGGATGTCAATTGGTCATTTCATGAAATTGGTCAGCGTGTCATGGTAACAGTATTTTGAACTAAACGAGTTTAAATACTTGACTATTGCTGCACTAGTCACTTTAAGATCTTATATGATAAGTGGATGGATATATACCCAACATTTATGCTGATACATTTATGCCGCCCTTTCAACACACTATCTAGCGTTAGAATAACAGGTAATAATATTCTACTTTCCAAGGCGAACTTTGCCTTTCTTGGAAAAAAAATCTAAAGTAATATATCATCAAACATTTAAAAGTCATTAACTTTTCTTGGAACTAACGCGCAGCAATTAGTATCGCAGTTCTATGCTCAGTTAAGCTCGATATTCATTTTCACAAAATGGCCCATAAAACCTTTCGGCTATTTGAGATGACTGAAGAGATCCCTGGCAGGTTTTGAAGTGTTCATACTCCTATCATAATCCTCGGAAGATATTTTTTAAAGACGATTGAGGGATAGCAGTATTCACTACACGCTCCTGGTGTAGGAATAGGTGATTTACATAATCAAGGTATCTCACTGTTTTAACAGATGGTAACATGCTTGCAACCTCTTTGGCATTACTGATAAAAAAAGCGGTATTTACAACTTGCCCCATTTCTACCTTTTTATAAACTTTTCATAAGAAAAACAGTTAACTAAAAAAAACTATATAATTTAATCATATTCAGAAAGTAATGTTAAAAGTGTTATCCATAAAACTAAATTCAAAGTCTACTTTCAACACAAAATATGTATCTATTATTTCCTTCGCTTCTCGAATACCTTTTGCTTCCGTCACAACTTGACGACCGTCCAAAATTGCGTCGCGAGTCTGTACGTACAGCAGGTTAAGTTGGACAGGGTCGCGTGAGTCCACATTTCGGTCAGAGTAGAACAGTCTGCGCTTCAGCAGAAGGGTCGTTTTTGGGTCAACGCCGATCTCTCGCAAAGTTTTGTGCTGGTCGAGCCACTCCACTACAAAACACAAAAGAACACACAAACGTTAAAATGTACGTTAATGTTTTTATTTTCTATTTGTTTTTTAAAAGCACTGAAAACACCAAAATGTAGACGTTAACCTGTTCAGAGAAAACCAATAAAGAAATATTATCTTGAAATTTTGATATAATTATAATATCAATATAAAATTTATATCGTCCAGAGAATAAATCGCAGACGTAAAGTATCAATACAAACATGAGTATACAATACAAAATACGCTATCCCTGGTCTTCGAACATAAAGTGTAAGCAAAACTAAAGAATAATATATAAATTTAAGTTGGAATAAAATTAACAAAAACGTTTACGCTTGTCACTAATTCGGATATATGTGTCGGACGCCAGCAAGTATATGATTAGATTTTTAGACAAATTTATACTCAAAATTTTGAAAAGGTCGCCAATCAAATAATAAGCAAACGGAAAAGCAACACATCATCGTATTTTTCTTTTGCCAAAGACAATAATACTGTGCGAATCGCAAGCCCTTTAGAAGTTATACGACAATAATTTATATGCTTTACCAATACAATAAGAGGCAAACTTTGTCCATATATGTGTTATACCAACGGGCACTCGTAAGCTGACTGCAGGCCGGCAAAAGTAATAATATTCATCCTCTTTTTTAATTCTTTCTATTCTTTTGATAAAAAGATTCCGAATACATACATTGGGTCTTTAATGTGCATCGGTATCCCTTACCATCGTATGGTTAGTCATTCTAATTTATCACATATTTAAAACAAGATTCAGCTGGTCATGTGGTGAATTTACCATTATCATCAGTTTTCAGTTTCTTGCTGAGTTGCTCAAGTTGCGCGTCCTTCTCCCTGGTCTGCTGCTTCTTCTTCAAAGTGAGAGTTCCGGTTGGCGGCTTCTCCTCTTGTGGCTTGCTCTCCACTTCCTCAAAGCACTAAAGACACATAATACTTTGCAGCACACACTGTTGTTAACGAATTGAAATTCTCATTGCGATAAAATCCATAAGAATATTTTGGATATACGTGGCTAAGTTAGAAATAATGAAAGATCTTTGTTAATGAATAATAAATGACATACCAAGCTATATTCCTCGTGATTTGTAATACCAAGCTTGCCGCAGATGTATATCATTAGATCGCTGACGCACTTTGACTCATCGATCTGCATCGTTTTCACGGAACCTAAAATTGATTACGAAATTAACGTATATAAATTTAGGTTCATTCCCATTATAATGTTCCATAGTTTATTATGTCTAATTTAGAATCTCAGTGTCGGGTCACGCTTTTAATTCAATTTACTTGAGCAGCAAGAATTTTAATTCCGGTGGCGGAATTTATCTTCGTAATTTAAAATTTTAACGGTAAAGGAAGCATAGAGAGGAAACCTGCATGTTTAGAAAACGATAAAAAAAATATTTCTTAAATATGAAAAATCCTCCAATACGTTTTTTGAAGTGGGCTTTTTTCCAGCAGTGGGACATATAATCACGTTACAACGAAATAGTTTTTTTTTTACGGTTAGTAAATAGATCGTCTAATTATGATGAACGTGATTTCATAAAACACTTATCAGTAAAAATAGATCTTATTTAAGTTAGTTCTTACACATTACAGAAAATAATAGAAGGCGTGTGTGAGTTCATTACGAGTAATTCAACATTTGATAAATCAGGCTTACAAAAACACCTTGGTAACATACCATCTAACATTCTGATCCTAAGATTTCGAGTTCTGCAGAGATAATACAAGGAGTCCCCATCGCGAAGTATATAGTAGTCCAACTTTCGGTGGCCCTCGAGCCACACACCCGATCGCTCATCATCAGCCGAAGTTAGGAACAGCCCGTATTCTAAAACACAAAGTGACGCACACTACCAAATAATCAAGACCTCTTAAAACAATGTATTAAATTTGAATTGCTGAATACTAAAACTAAAAGACTCAATTTGTTTGATATCTACATCCAATATATATAAAAAGCCACAAAAATTGAAGGTCTCATCTTAATAAAATTTCGTGGCGAGAAGAATAAATGCCTCGTGGTAATTGACATACTAAGCCATAACAAGTGAGTAAAAATCTTGTCTCTACAAGAAGCGCAGAGACAAAGCGTCTTATATAAACATAAGCTATTTAACCTCTTCGTTACAAAAATTTTACAAAGTATTTTCTAATTGCCTATTTAAATTCCAATATTTTCAGAGTGAAATGGCACTGTGGTGTTGGTGTCAGGCTAGTTTGCAGAGTCCACCTGGAATGTCAACAATGCGTTGCCAGTTATTCTCCCGGCAATATAATCGTATAATAGTATTGTGTAAGCAGTTCTGGATTAGAGAAAGTATAACTTTTTTTTGTGATTTTAAGCTGATAAAGGAGCAAGCGGCTCAGCTGGTGGAAAGTGGTCGCCGTCGCCCATTTGCAGCATTACAGAACTAGAAAATGCATTGCCAGCCTTTAAGGAGCGGGAGAGAGAAGGATTGAAAGGGAGGGAAGAGGAGGAAGGGAACAATAGAGGGACCCCTCGGATGGAGAAAGAGGTAGTGATGGAAGTGAGAGAGGGAGCAAGGAAAGGGAAGGGGATAGGCCACCGGCCACCTCATTCACCAGACGAAACGCGGAAGCAAAAACACTTCAACTTTACACCGATTTTCTGTGAGGTCGTGGTACTTATCCGGCTCGAGCCGGCCCATTCAGCAGCGGGTGCAGCTGCGTGGCTCTACCACCGTAGAATATCTTTATTGTCGATGAATGATTACCGCCATCAATTATTGTTTATTACGACAGCAAAACGTTATTATAGTTATTGTGAAATGTTTTATAATCAAATTATTAAAATAAATGGAACAAGTGAAATTTAGAAATATTTAAAAACACGGCTTCAGATTTATCAAACGATAGCTCCATCAATACGTTTCATATACGATTTTAAAGAGTACATATCTTTCTTTATGAGAACAAGCTTGAGACAAACGCTAAGCGTAGTTAGAATTATCAAAATCTGTTAATAATTAACTCTACGAAAAGAAATCGCGTAACATAGCATAAACAAAAAAAATCAAGAGAAGAGAGAAAAAACTAAGACCCTTCTCATTTTTAAACCGGTTAAAATTACAACTAACTGAACTGAACCAATATTTTTTAAGACTCGAGAAGAGTTAATCGCTTTAATCAACTAGCATTGCCAAGAGTATATCTATACAAATTAGATATATATATAATATGTCCATATGACGTCTGGTATATTAAGAATGAATAAGACAAAAATCATTTTTAAAGTATTGATATTTACATTTTACAGGCGCTATAATAAGTACACAAGCGCTTTTAAAATTACAAACTCAACGAAATAATATCCGCCGTATACAAAACTTGAGCTCATTGTGTTTGAGCACAACTTGATAAAAAATTAATTTCCCTATGGCTTTAAAACAAACAAAAATTTACTAAAATTCTTTCATAACAATCATGAAAAATTATTTGACAAATAAATTTCATTTTGATGTATATTTATTGGGCGTATATTGAATGAAATCAAACAAAGCATAGATACATATGTTTCTTTTAACAAACCCTTTCTTAATTATTTTCTTATCGAAGGAACATATTATTATAATCGACCGTGTTGCAACTGACTTGAATTATTGAGCGTTCTGAAATAGCTTTCGCTAAAATTATAATGTAAACAAAATGTACGCGAAGTGTGGGAACAAGCGAAGATGAATAAAATTTATTGAACATTGAAAAACTAATCCAGAAACTCATTATCTGTGTTTTCATTTACGATTTTGTGGTCAACATATATGTGTCATAACTTATAACTTCGTATCTAAGTACGACAATCTGTACCGACGAACATTCAAACAGATTTCTTTTTATTTCATCCTCAATCGAGAATGGACTCCCGAATTCACAATCAGTTTGAAATTATTAAGATAAGTTTTCTTTTTCAATAATGTACAACGTCATAAACAATTATCGATAATAACACTGTAATTTATAATATTATTGTTTGGATGTTTAAAATTTACATTTAATTTTATTAATTTTATTTTTCAATTAATTTTATTTCATGAGAACGGTATTTATTTATTTTTTATTATTATAATCGTAAAGAAGTTATCACACTAGCTGAACAAAATTTAATAAAGACTATTGTTTATTAATCAGATATTTCGATGATAGGTATCTTAAATTTAATAGTATATTTTAATAGGGCATAGAAAGCGATTAAATTGCCCTGACCCCGAAAATGACAAAACTTATATTTATGTCAGCTTTTTGTTTGGTAAAAAAGATTTTTCTCAAAAACCCATGACTTTAATCCGTTACAATGTCTTGTTCTTTGAATAAAACGTTATCTTCAGGAAAATAACAAAGCTAAAGGCTAAGCTTAAGGCTTATTTTATCAGCCCCATTGACACGAAAGGATGATATAATCGTTTTACATTGTTTTAATGATTTTAGACGTTTACGTTTTGTTCATACGTTTCCGTTTAACTTGGTCGCTAATTCGAGCCACGTTTTTATTTTGGCGGGAATTCAACGCGGCGTGTCCGCCATAACTGTCAAACGTAACTCTTTACCTACGAGCGAGTCGTAAAAGTAAATCGTCACCGGCTGCCTTTAACAGGCCGGCGCGGTCCTTAAATGAGTTTACCCATAAAATTTAATCATTCACACACGTCGGTTGATTCATAGGTGATTTTTGTCGCACCGAGAATGTCGCCCGTTACAAAACAAACTTGGTCGGTTTCCTGTAAATTGAGTCTTCACAAAACTTACCAGTCGTCCGGATCGCAGTCTCTGAATCCCTTTGCGAACGGATTACTGGCTATCTTCAATTGTGTAATCTAGAAAAATAAAAGAAATATATATATATATATATAAATAAATAAGCATATAAATGGGGTAGGAGAGATGCTTGCCCCTAACAAGCTAACAGCATTTTATACAACGCTAACTGTCAAGCAGCACTTTTCACAAGAAATATTAGGTGGCCTATCTCTGAGCCCAGAACTTTATATACTTCATATAAGTGCAGGCCTCAAATAAGAATGAAATCCATAGGAACTGCGACTGCTAAGCCATTATATCTTGACAGCTTAGCGACAAGACGTACAATAATACTCCAACTAATTTATTTAACTTGAAAGTAACAAATTAGAAAATAAAAGAAAAAAGTCTTCGATACGTTCAATCCGCCAAAATGGCCGCGTGGCGGTCTACGCCCGTCTATTTTATTTACAGTGGAAGTTAGTATACATATATGAATACAGTAGTGCCTTGTAGAGCACATACATATAAACAACTCGAATAAAATGAGGGCCACATGGTAATTTTTGGTGTACCGTGAAGATTACGGTAACAATAACATAATTAACGCAATGATACAAACCAAGCTGCAAACCAACATAACGCTGCGAGCCTACTTCTTGTGTATCATCATTACTGGTCTGGTTACAGTTATTGTGTCTATATGTCTATGCACGTTGCATTATTATCGCAAGACTCAACGATTTGTTAAAAAAATACTTTTTTCTAAGAATAACAATGCTAAAACGATTTCAGGAAAAAAACAAAAATTTTCCATTGTACCAGCGAAAGTTTTTTTTTATGTATATTTATATGTCACCAATACTGCACACCAAAGAGTTTAGATAACAAAACGGACTCGTCACTTATTTTTTTTATTAAACAGTTGGTTTCCATAAAATATATTGCATTCTTTTGTTAAAAAAAAAACGCTGCCCCTATTGTAAAATAGAAATACCTTAATGTCTTAATACCTTATACGGGCGTTTTATATACATAAATTTCACGCGGACAAACACCCAGATCCGAAACAAATATTTGTAGTTCGTACAAATATGTGCCCCAGGCGGGATTCGAACCCACGATCTGCGACACCGAAGCCAAACGGTCATCTATTGCATTCAAGTGTTGATACATAGGTAGGTGGCCTTCATTTTGTTTTGTGTAGTATACGTAGAAACCGTTGCTTAGTTAGGACAAATATGTTCAACTCACTCTGTGGTTCTGATAGGCGGTGACGGCCGTGAAGCCGGTTTCGGGGAAAACGAAGGTGCGGTAGGGGACTGTGGAGGGGGCGGCGCGGGCACCCTCGGCGGGCAAATACACCACGTGCAGCCGCGGCTGGTAGCGGTGCATCGAGTTCAGGATTATCTGAAATCATAGCTCTCTTAAGGCCTGCGGGCTTACTCCCCACAGCTTCGAGTTCTGAATCAATCGAGTTCGAATTCGGATTTACGAAAAATCCGTTAGGATCGAGATTTGCCTACTCTGCACTCAATCTGACAAGTACGAATCGAGTTCTTGGATCGAAAACAAATGTCAAATTATACGATTACAAAAAAGGTACGTTGTTTGGATCGAGTAAAGTTGTTTTGTGTTATTTCTTATTATTTTTCGATTAATTACAATTGTGTAATTAAATTATGGCTCGTCTTGCATCGTTTTTCAATGTTCTCGGATACATGTGATTTGAAGAGCACACACGTCTATTAGAAAGCAAGCTCATATCTCTTCGGGCCGAGGGAGCAGCCGAAACTGTTCTTTCACGTAGAGATCCCTTGAAGCGTCAAATCTAATGGCCATCACATGGAGGCTCTGCCCCATCAACCGTCATTAGATCTAACGTCAACAACCTGGAGGTCAATCGACGGGAGTCCGACGTAATGTGACAGTCCGCTCTGGTTTCTCAAGGTATCCATAAAGTGTTTCCGAACGAAAAAATTATAAGCATGTTTATAATGTGCTCTTGTCTAGTCCCCTATCTAACATCTCACAGCACCTTGCAAATTGCAAATTCTAGGATTTCGTGGTATGCATGACGAATATCTTCTTGTAAAACTTATATTTTATTGTATAACATGAGTTTATCATTTATAGCATTCTCTTGACATTCATGCATCCTCTTTTTTTTCGCATCATCTGAATATCACGTCGGGAATTACAAGTAGCACATGCGAATCCCAAAGAGAGTGTTGAAAAAATCTTGAAACTTAACTGTCCCTAGATTTATTTTTGAGTATACGTTTCGCGTAGATGGCATTACTTTACACGGCATTTTAGAGCCTTAATTTATTAAGATTTAGGCTCTAAAATGCTCTTTTATGAGTTGTTGTTGAGAAGCTAGAATATGAAGAGCGCAGAATATGCCACTTTAGAATACATTGAATCGCAAACTTATACTTTCTGGGATTTAATAAATCGAATGCAGTGTATGTAACACTAACCATCTCAATTTGGATTCCGTGGACTTGATGCTATGTCCCAACCCCAAAAACATGTCAAACGTCCAAACTTCGTAAACTCTCGGTAACACTTTAAATTTTGTGTAACTCTCGATAATTTAAAGCACTGTCGAGGGTTACACAAAACAATACACTCCGAACATAGCTATCTGCATTCGAATGAAGCTCGACAGTAGGTACTTACGTGTCCGTTGTCATCGAGCTGGTTGTTTGTCAGCTTGAGCTTGTCGAAGGAGACCAGCTGGCGCATCCAGTGGGCTCCGGCGGCGGGCGAGTCGGGGTGAACGTGGATGCGAGGCGGCGACACCGGATCTGCCTTGCCCGCCACCACCCAGCTGGAGCTAAAGAGGGCGTAGAATGTTTTTGTGGAATTCAAAGCCCCGAACTATTTATTTTATTTTATTTATTTACTCTTTATTGCAAAACCAAAAGGAAATTACAATGGATGGACTTAATGCCTTTAGGCATTCTCTCCCAGTCAACCCAGGGCGTGGAGTGAAATTGTGCTAGGTGCAATAAAACTCAATAAAACACTCACGTACGTATAATATCGTTGATGAAATTCCGACAATAATCCAACCTTTCCTTCTAACTATTCAGAAAGATAATGATCCCGTTTAAAGGATGCTCTAGTAAGGGCTCTTCGTATGTTCTCTAAGCATAACTATCTCATTCATAAGGGCAGATGAAAAAAAATAATAAACTTTCAATTTCCATTAATCTTCAGTTTAATTTAACACTCCCCAGCACGAGCCAGTGGATGTCCGACAACAGAAATCGCAGCGCAGTTTCATAGTAAAGACATCACCGAGAAAATACTTTTATCTGTTTAAACTTTATTACGAAAAGATTATCCAGTTGGTCTAGTAAACAATTTTACACGAATAAACCAAGATCTTGGCCATATTTGCCCCTTGCGTTCGCAGGTTTCAAAATTGCTTGGTCAAGTTTTATTCTAATGTTATTGAATTGTTTAGAAACAATTCAATTCAATACGACACCTTTGAAAAATTAAAATTATTGCGCATATACTTAGATATTCTAAGTCTCATCATCGTCTCGATTTCTTTTGTATCTCCTAAAAAGAGTTTTTTTTTTTTTTAAATAAAAATACACACCAACAGCCTTAACATAACGGGTTTTTACACAATGATATTACAGATACGTGTGTAAACCAATTATAGGTGTGAACAACGTTCACAAGCTCTGTTACAGACTTTGATATTTAACTAATGAAGAATGAAATGATACACATAATAATATAGACTTGTTACGGAGTCATGGAAAATGTCGACATCAGCTTTGGTGCGCAATCGATTGTATTCAGCGCAAATTCGAGGGAGACAAAACAAATATCCTCAAACACTCCCCGTGTTTGAGGATATTTGTTTTGTCACCATCGTTTCGTCCACTTAACTCCTAAAAAAAGAGATTTCCCTTTAACCAACCTGTGGAAGGCGTAACGGTATCTCTTGTCGTCCAGCGGCACGAAGTCTACTAGCAGTAGGTAGTCCGCGTTGGGCAGTAGACCAGAGAGACGGGCCTGTAGGGCTGGGAACATGCGTCTGCCGGCCTTCGTCACGATCATCTCGGTGCCGAGCTCGTGGAAGCTCCGCCAGAGCGCCGCCAGCTCCAAGGTGGCGTTACAGCGTGCCACCGCTGGGTGGAGCGTTACGTTCTGCGCCGATGCCTGAACGAACGAGTTACGTGAAAATCATGCCATTACACCAACTGAGAATTATTTCCACGATCAACACTGATAATGTCCTCCCGATTCCGGCCACGGCGGCCGATATACAAGAGACCAGCCAAGTGCGCAGGATATTTTTTTTGCATTATGCTGACAAAGGAGCAAGTGGTTCACCTGATGGTAAGCGATTACCGCCGCCCATGGACATTTGCAACATTACTGAACTTGCAAATGCGTAAATTTTAGAAAATATATAAAAAAAGGGGTAAATTTTAGAGAGGGAGGGAAGATGATCGAGGGGGAAAGGGAGGAGGAGGAGCGGGAACAAGAGTGAGAAAAGGAATAAGGTGAGGGAGGGGATGGGCCACCGGCCACCTCACTCACCGGACGTAATCAACACGTAAATAATATATATTATAGTGCACAAGCGTTTGTGCAGACACAGGTGCACTCACTCTTCCTTTTACTCTCATAGTCCGATGGGACGGGTAACCGACACGACCGGAGAGAGATAAGGCGCAGAGGCGGTGACATTAAACCGACCTCTTAGTAACGACTTCTCCGAGCCACCGCTAGATGGCGTCGACAAGAAGCCGGGACCTACTTTTTACATGCCCATCCGACGCATGAATCATCTTACTTTTTTGGCAATCGGATGATCAGCCCGTAATGCCCTAATCTAACTAAGAAACAACAACACAAAGTCATTGGCCTCCGCAGGATTCGATCCCACGACCTCTGTTTTATAAAGCGCGGGCCTATACCACTAGGCCACGGAAGCAGATTACGATCAATACTACTAATGCTACTCCCAGTGTAAATACGTAATAATAAGATTTTATCAGATCCCATTTGCTAGTTTAATGCTTAGTTGAAAATTTCTTTGATTTCCGAAAATATTGTAAAAAAATAAACATACGCGAAAGGAACTATGCCCGACAATTTGAAACGAAATTTAATACTATTATTACTGAAACGCCCATTACAATATGTAATATATGAAGCCTAATCAAAGCAAGATCGATAATTAAATTGCGTTATAAATAACGATCTTAACGAGACAGCACGACCTGAAGCCTACCACTACACCTACTAAGCATTCAAATCAAAATGTATTTATTAAAATAGACCTTTCTAAGCACTTAGACATTATCACATTTTTGTGCATAAGGAACCTACCACCAGCTCGGAAATCAACTGTGAATAGTCGGTTATAAACTCAACGACTGATCGTTATAAATGTTGTAAACCTTCCAGTCCAGGTTGTGAAGTTTTTGTTTATAAAATATGGGATTTTCTAACGTACAGGAACACTTAATCCTAAATAACAATATAAGACTTAATGTTAATAATATTAGAACAAAGATCATTCCTACATCTATTATATTTTACAAACACAACACACAACAACTGAGAAAGGGATTGATTTATTTTATGCATAAACGGTAGGATTTGTAACGGAGTGGGTCGCATGCTTTTGTCCAATAAAAATACAAAAATAACTGCATCGACCAGTAACGGCCGTTCGACTTAACCTTACGTGTCAGTTCAGGTTAAATAATGGCTATATAACCTGCCAATGTAGGTTGCAAAGTGGTTTCTCTTTTACCTGGATACGCGGAGGCGGCGGCTGTGGAGGGGGTACGGGTTGGGCGCCGTGATCCCGGCAAGTGCTCTCGCTGAGGGCTTGCAGCGGTGAATAGGTGCTCCGTGGACACACTGAATTCTGTTCGTAAAATAATGCCATTGAAGAAACGAAAAGAATAATTTGGCGTAGGCCGCTCTCCCTATCCTCCGCGACTGAGCGGGGCCGCACCGCCTCGTGGGGCCGCGGGGGGAGAGGAGTGCTGGTATTACGATGCGCCATTCTCCCTACCCTCCGCGGCTGAAACTTGGCGAGCGGCGGAGCCGGAGACCAGGGCCGTCGCTGGGGGCTGGGAAGCCTGTCGCTTTTGGGCACAGGCTCAGAAGCGGCAGGCCAGTTCCTAGCACCCATGGCCTCCAGCCAGCGGACTCGG
>DWHO01002042.1:0-14041 GCA_018247575.1 Eurytides lysithous rurik | reverse complement strand
TCATCCCAATTGCTATCTGAAATTAATTTCCGTGTACCATCTATAGCCACTAGATCAAAAAACTTATTCCACGTATCTAAAACTAGGACCAATGCTGGTAAACGTGCGCCACTTCACAGAATATGTACATTTCATAATCTCACATTGAATAACATTGATATGTTTTCGTGCTCCCTTTCTACCTATAAAACTAATCTTAAAAAAATATTCAGTTCTAATCAAACTTAAATCATATTTTTAGCTTACTTTTACCATCTTATACTTATCTTTACTGCAATTAACTTTTATTGTAAATTGCATGTGCACGCTTGCACCTTAGCAGATGTCGCTTTTATCTCCAACATTTATGTTCTCAGTGAGACGTTCCAGGGGAACAATTGTAATTATTTTAGTTCTTTATAATTTTAATGTGTATTTAATCTTTTGTTTCTGTTTTTGTCTCCAATAAAGTAAATAAAATAAATAAATAAATTCAGTCATGATTTAAGAAACTTACAGGAAATGGATTCTAAGTCGGTCTCACCGCATTTCCTTCGCCCGTATTTACTTGCGTTTGTATTTACACGGAGACTTTCGAAAGTCCAAACATTATTGACCTCGCCCGCGGCAAGACTACTCGCATTTTGCGGTAAATATAAAGGTTGTATTGAACCAATATACTTACGGCTATACTGGCAATTCGATCAAAAAGAGAAATAAATAAAAAAAGCAAGAGTAAAATATGAATCTAATATGAAAATTCATACCTGATAGTATCTTGTTTCTTGAATCTAAAATAATTGCCTTCCGACATCATTTGATCTAAAAGGTTGTATAAAGACCACTTAATTGCTTGTCCTTTGTTGTTTACATTTCACGTAATAATCGATCGTCAACTAAGGCTAATATAGCTAAAGAACGATGTGTACGTATTTCATAATCAGTATTTGATGTACCAATCTAAGTGGCCGAAAATCGAGTGACTGTTTCTTTACTGAAAGCTTGGCAAACTTGTTGGCTAGTTTGTAATTTGAAGCGTAATTTGCATAATAGTGTGTGCACTCAAGACGCGGGTGAAGTTGATTACACGCTAATCTGTTTACGAGTCTAATAAGTCGGGAGCTGTTTAGTTATTAGCGAAATTGTCCCGGTAATGTAGTTTTGCTGCGACCAGTAAAGGTTTACGATGGTATTGTACCACGCGTGGGGTTTTGCTAACTAACTACGATTTACGACTACTCATAAAAAGATAACAGGCACAAATGATTTTCTTGAGTTAGTGTAGGATGGATTTCATTGACGACTGGATCTCTTTGGCTCTCTACTCTTCAACACTAATCGTCATGCTACTTTTTGTACTAGGTTTTGATATTATTTTTTATATTAGGGTGACCTCCATTAAAAATGATGCAAAATATACATCAAATTTCTTAAGAAGATGTTCTTCTAAGAAACTTGAACTCCCCCATCGTACTGGAACCGTGTAACGATTTTTAGTCTCGATTTTTTATATTCAAATTTCAAATACTCATTAGGAGACTCAGAGGAGGATATATGGGACATACTTCTTTTATCCAACCACGTTTCTTCGAAGTCAATTAGGGCGCTAAACATACAGTTATGGCTGAAAGAATAAAAATATACCGCTGGATTTTTTTTGTGCCCTGATAGCTCCAGTTCAGGCTTTGCCATTGAATTAGAAAATAGTTGTGGCCTCTTCGAAAACATTATGTTAACATAACATTGATGTTAATATTTCCCATGTTTCAAACTGCTATTGTTTTTCTAGTCAGACAGTAAAGGAAAATATTCAGTGATTATGGAATGCAGGGTCTTAAAAACTGCTGACAATAGAGTAGGATATATATTTACAATTTCTGTTTTCCTTAAAAAAAATTGTTATTTTCAACTATATTTTATTATAAAATATTGACTCAATATATATAAATATATATATTATATTAATAATACCTGACGTAATTTAGGAGACTTATAATTTATTGTTTATAATTAAATGTCGACCCATTGTCTCTTAAAAAGCATATTAATTTAAAATTTCATGTAAAGCCAGTGCCCCCGCCACTGCGATTGCAACTAGATTCCATCGCTCCGTTTCTTGGATTTGGTCATACTGCATTTTCTGATTTCCACTGAATGCATATGTATGCATAAAAGGTATGCAACGACTCTCTTATAAGAAGGCAATTATACTGAAATTCACACACAGCCCAACTATTGTCCTTGAATGCGTAATAAGATTTCTCTCATTCATTTATATGTTAATTCAACAACAAATTTCTGGTTGCGAAATCGAAAATCCGGTTGCGGTTGCGTTGTATTGAATGTTCACGCGTCTGTCAACTCAAATGTCGAGAACAACATACTTTATCTTCAAAGACATTCGACAACGTCTTGCACGACGGAGTACCTAGAAGTCACCCCTGACGCTAAACTCTTGTTTTCTGTGCAAATTACCGATGTTCGAAACAGAGCCGCATATGTCTCCGGCCGTCCGAGTTTGTTAACCAATCAAAATAGTAAAATATCCGACGCCTTTGAGCACGGCGACCCACACCGCGAACACTAGGTACACCCGTGTCCCGGGGTGGTTCTCACCGCCCCTACCACCGCAAAGTCAATCACAGTCGACAGCCGTCACGAAGCGGTCCGCTTACCGCATCCCGACGGCCCGTAGGCGACATCCCCAAATTTGCCTGAAAATAAATCACGCGTGTCCTCATGCGTGACCCTGTAGTCGTAGGGTCTATCCAACTCGTGAGCGAGCATCCCCACGGTGCCCTATGAAGCTTTATAGAGCCGCATAGGCTGAAAGCAAAAACATCAGTTAAAATAAAATAAAATAACTTTCTCTTCAGATCAATATTTTCCTGTCAGATAAAACTGGGTGAGGTAATGAAAGAAACTCGATTATTGTTTATTGTGTCTATTGTATCGCAAATATCATTTCCCATCTCCAATATGTTCAACGGTTTCCTTAATACACGTGTTTCCAAATCGTCATTATCAATGGTTTTCGTTTCAAAGAAATATCTTTGTATCCAACACAATACACATATGAATGTGACAGGAACGGTTGTAAAATATTTTTGTACGGCTTTGTAATTTCAAAAAGGATTTTTACGAGGAATTGTACAAATATGATACGGTTTTTTCCGTAAATTGCTTTGTTATGTGTAAAATTTACAATTTAATAATATTTTTCTGATGTGGCATATGTTGCGCGACGTTTGACAATATTTTTATCGAGTTAATAAAAATTTCAGCAACATAATGAAAAGACAAAAGCAAAAAAAAACAGACATAAATCCCCAGCGATTATTACATTATGATTTTTTTTTAAAACGCTGCCCCTATTGTAAGATAGAAATATCTTGTGTTATAAGGACGTTTTTACATACATAAATTTCACACGGACAAACGCCCAGATCCGAAACAAGTATCTGTAGTTCGTACAAATATTTGCCCCGGGTGGGAATCGAACCCATGACCTGCGACTCCGAAGCCAATAGCTTAGCATCTGCGCCAAACGGTCATCTAATCAGAGGTCTCTAAATAAGAGGCAATACATTTTTTTTATTAACAAATTTTCACCATTGGTCATCTACTTTGATGAATAATTTTGTGATTGAATTTCTTTTTTTAACGATTTCTTATTCTAGCCTTAATGAATAAGATACTCAAGAATATAAAACTATTAGAGACTTACAGTCTTACTTATAAAAAAATAGCTATTCAATGCATAACATTTTCTTACCTATAAACGATAACTAAACCTTGTGTAAATAGTGAACATTGGAATATTTTATACTGTCAACATTGGAAGTTTGACGATAATATTTTGTGTCCCGACGGTCAAATTCACATCAGTCTGTCATTTTAACGTCAGATAACTGCCGAAAATTACCTACATAAAATACGTAGGTATATGATTTACCATTTTATGTAGGCAATTTTCTACGATATACCGTATGTCATTCGTATTATCCGTTGGTTGGTTGTGCGTTGTTTAGAAAATGGAGAATTAAATTCATTCTGCTCCAGAAAGTTTTACCCAGTTCCGTAAACTTATCTCATTTCGACCCCAGTATCTTATTACTGGCATTACTGCTAAGTCCACGGATATGCCGCCGCCTAGACAATCTACCGTGATGTTGTTTCGGACCATCTCTAATTATTTTCATATTTGCCTTGGAAAACCAGTATCTCCTCCGGAATTCGTTGGCATCCAGTTCCAGAGGTTTCACTCTTTCTTTGTACATTTTTTGTTTACGTCTGTTTCCCATATCTCTAGCGCTCGTCAGCTCTTCCAATACACTACGGAAGTTTTCTACAGCTCTCACAGCATCGATTTTAGACCGCAAGTTTCGAAGAGTGTCTACTTCAATATCCATGTTCATGTAAAGTTTTTAACAAGACTTAACCAAAAAAAAAAAACAAAAGGACTCAAGAACCATGCTATTTACTTACAAGCATTTGTAAATTAATAGGATCAAAAGGTTTATGTCGGTATTTTGCATACTTTTATCCTACATTCTGCGTGATATTTATGTCTTTATTACGGACTGGTTTGTGCTTGACTTCTATATTAAAATATTGTTGAAGTAGTGATGTGATGGTTAATTTTAAAAAGCTTCGTACAGTTGTAGAAAGCTACCACATTTTGAACAGACTGACACGGACAGATCGTTCTTTTCATATTGTGTGATCATTGGAAATGACATGGCGAACTCCACAATTATAATGCGCGAAATATTGACAACATAGAAATATACATCTCAACGCCCTCTGACAATGAAAAAAGAGAAACTAGATCTACATATAACGATATAAAATGTTTAGATTTTATATCGTTATATGTAGTATTTAATTTTTTACTACTCCAAAAAGACTTATTTTATTCTTATAGAGAGCAGTAGACAGTAGACTTTATAGTCAAGTATCTTCGAGTTGAAAGTGATTTATAGTCAAGTAACTTGAGTTGAATGTGGCTTCGAGATGTGTTGTTTGTAACGTTTTATTAAGCGATAAAACGAAATTGAATTGACGAATGAATCACGCGGAATAGTGAAGATAGAGTTGAGCATGAGGTTAGGTTCGGTCTATTGTTGTTATGAGTAAGCTCCTCATTTCTAACGATATATATATACCACTGATAGCTTTTACGATTATATAAATGAAAACATATATATATATACAAGTAGGCCTTTACGTGCAGAATCGTCATTTTCTTTCTTTTGTCTCACCGCCTCGGAATGCAGTTCAGCTGAGAGGCGTCGGCCGCAAACTCAACAATTGCTCCTTTAAAATACCCTTAAAATGTTTAATAATACACTATAACAACTCCCACATGACACTATGACCTAGGAGTCAATTAATTCAACGCAATTTGATCTACCAGAAACGCCTAAACTATATAACAAGTTTTAAGCGATAAAATATTTGTAACTTTAGTTTTATAAAGGCCCAGTGGTAGACCAAAGGAATTTTGTGGAATTTTGTTGTACATGCTTAAATGACACAAAATTCAACACCGTCTACGATGCCTCACTGTAGTCACTTTGATTGTTTTCATGCTGCTGTTCGATAGGGAATTTAAAGCTAAAATTCAATATATACATCAAGTCTTAGCCGAAAACGAAAGACTATTCTGACACTTCTAAACAAAATTGCAGTATTTTAAGATACATCGGTTTAGAACTGTTTAGCACTGCGCTGCGGTATCACCAAGAGATATAAAATGTTCTGTCTCTATGCCTGGTAATTAAGCTAGTAACATTGCCCTTAAACCGAAACACGGTTACGCTTACACATTACTATTTGACAGTATAATAACTAACTGCCAATGCAGTCGTAGTAGTTGGAGGGGTTTTAAAAAAAGTTCTGCCACTTTCACTTTCAAAGATTAAATAGTAGGTTTACAAGTGAACCAGTAGTAGTAGGTAAAAAGGTCAAACTACTTCCTTGATAAACAAAATTAATCTGATATAATACTAAATGGACATTCAAAGACAAACCACATTATATAAGTTTACTAATACCTTTACAAAGTATGGTTTTGTAGTTCGGTTATGAGCTTCTATTAAATTTTTATTAATACGAATATTAAACTCAATTGTCTTTTTTTGTAGTTGCATTATCATAATTACAGAAATGTACTTCACACTTCTGTGAAGGACATTCCTGTAATTATTAAGTAAAGTATAGTACGGTAGTATAGTGTGAAAAAATCAATAAGTAGAGATAGTTCATTAGCTAGAATTCTATTCGATTCGAAAAATAAAATTCGTTACTAAAGCACACAATTTGAAAGCTTGCTCCCCCTCAATCCGTCTTCGGCTTCGCTATTATTCCACCAATATTGCACTGAAGCGCAGCGGAGAGTCCTCGAGCCCTAGTAAGTGCGTTGTTCAAACACTCCGCCCTAACAACGATTGTTGCGATGGATCTAGAGCAATTATATTCTTAATAAACACCATTAAGGCTTTGTGCATTGTTCTTTGTTCGTCCACATTAAAAACAATATTTACCAATCTGGCCATAATTACGTAATCTGGAAGTAACAGCCTATATATGCAGTATATATACAAATGCATCAATTTTAGTCATTCATCTTATACAGTGAAACAAAATTAATTTTGATGGTTTCACATAAACTGCTACATGAACATTTAAAATCTTTAAAGTGTATTAGTATATTCGTCATTGGAGCTTCGATGGTATGCACAGACCTCTGTATAATGGCACAGACCGCTATGCGGCCTCAAAAATTACTAAAACATATTTTTGATTCTATCTCAGATACACTTGTTTCGATTTTGAGCACGTTATAAATCAGCGCTTATAATTGTTAATTAAGTGTGAAAAAATTCATTGTCGCCAGCACTGAAATTTGAACTTAGCCTCACATCTATAAAATTTAATACGTTTTCTAGACACAGAGGTAGCTCAGACTCACATATGTTGAAAGTCTTCTATAATAATTTTTGAATGCCAGCCATTTTCCATCTGCTATAACCAGCTAAATCTTGCCGCCTTCCACGTTCCCTCAAACTTGACGGAACATTCGAACTTTGTTATAAAAATCGTATAAGGCAAGATTTAAGCTCCCATAAATCGCCTTTAAAACGTTTTAGAACTATTTTCGTTGAAACATGACATTTCAAACAAACAAAACAGGGCGAGAAATTTTGATATGAACATTAACAATCATCTTTAAAATCAAAATAACATTTTTTTTAACCTTCCAAATATTAGCAATTCAGAAGAAGGACCGTTGTTCCTTGTTTTATTTGTATTATGTATGATCTTCTTACGCAGTAATGAAGCGTATTGGTATGATTTTAGACAATATCTGTTAATTAATTAAATACCATCATGTTTTGAATTTAGAATTTTATACGAAGAAACTCATACCCCATGTATGAGTTTGTTTCCCTAGCAAGACCCTCCGTCTAGTTTGATAGACTGCTAAAGATTGATTTTCGCAATATGTAATACGTATATACATACGTATTACATATTAATCTGACGCCGCTGCTAATGACTTAGCAACATTTTTTTTTATGGAGTAGGCTGACAAACGAGCAAGCGGCTCAGCTAATGGTAAGCGATCACTGCCACCCATGAAAATTGACTTGTAAATGTGTTACCAGTCTATAAGGGGGAGAATTTTGGAAAAAAGGAGGGAGGAGGAGTGATAGAAAGGGATTATGGTACAGGCGGAAGGGAGGGTGGAGGGGGGAGAGGGAGTGGGAGAAAGAGGAGGGACTGAAAAGGTGTGGCCACCGGCCACATCACTCGCCGGACAAAAGGCGGAAACAAAAATACTTCCACTTTACGCCGATTATTCGTGAGTGGTGCTTAACCTTAATGGAACAGCTGTGTGGATCTACCACCGTAAAAACTGCACCAAACGGGTCATCTGATTTCAATATAAACCAATTTTAGGATATATTAGAAGACAAACCACCTGGAGGCACCAATGTGAATAACCCACCAGTAAATTGTTTGGGATTTGTACTCAAGTTGCGGATGTAATTAAAAGTGAACGCCTGTGTTTTCTCACTTTTCTTTTTATATTATCAATCTGAAAGGATGTTTGTTGGTTTGTCGTTATTTTATGAAGATACAAAAGGAACGGAACTGAACGATTTGGCAGGTATAAGTAACACACAAGCGTAGTCGTGGGGGGTCGTAAACTTAGCATGAATACAAAGATCCTAAGAGTTTTGTATAATTTATCTTAATGTTATTGTAAGTACCGCTTTTCTCTAAAATGTGAGATTAAAATTTAACATAATTAGTTCTTCTACAACATGACGTTTTCGCAATATTAGAAGTTTTAATAGCTTCTTCTTATCTCATTAGAAGTAGGAAGGGATCTTAATTATAATAATAGTTTCTTTGAAAATAAAAACAAAATGATTCAATTTCAAATTATTCAAAAAAAATTTGATTGGCCCGTTGGTGTAGTGGTAAGTACTCCTGACTGCAAAACCAAAGGTCGTGGGTTGTATTCCAACCCAGGACAAAATATTTATGCGATGAGCATAGGTATTTGTTGGCTGTGTCTGGGTGTTAATTATCTAGATAAGTACATATTTAAAAATATATACAAGTATGTATATCAGTTATCTGGTTACCATAGTACAGGCTCTGCCTAATTTGGGATCAGATGGCAATGTGTCAGATGTCCCATGATATTATTATTATTCAATCAAATCAAATCAAAATATATTTATTCAAATAGGCCTTCACAAGCACTTATGAATCGTCATTTTTACATCTCAGTTCGTGAGGAAGTTACCACCGGCTCGGAATGCAGTTCTGCTGAGAAAAGCTGCTGGCGAGAAACTCAAAAGTTGCATTTTTTAAATATTCGTTACAATATGCCTTTATACAATAATGATAGCTATTCGACATACGAGTCAATCGACTAAATTCCAAGCATTTTGGCCCGTAAAAAGCTCTTGATCAGTATAATAGGATTTAGGCAGTAGATTATTATTGAAATTAGATGAAATTAGTAATTGAACGTTAAAATTAGTTTATTAAGGAAATTAGACATTTTGCTTTATTAAAATAAATTTGAAAATTTAATATTAAACGTCCAATATTTGCCGCAATCGGGATTCCATATCAAACTACAACAAACTATTTCAGTAGAAATGGCTGTAATAGAGGGATTAACCGTATACGAGTGCTCCATGCATACAAAATACACGAGCCGTGGTTTAGTTCAGTGTAACAGATAGTGTAACAAAGGCAGGTTTAATTAAGACTCTTCGTGTCAGTTGACTCGGTGCCAGATCGCGGCGGCGTTAATAATAGTACATCACTGTAAACGTCAAATTTAGATTTAAAACTGCAGGACGTGGAATGTGCAAGCGTTTATCCTGTCCACTTGAATAATTCTTAAAATGATCAAGCTTCGCTTAATGAAAATAAAGCAAATGTAAACTTTTAACGGTGGTAGAGACAGGCAGCAGCTCTTGCTACAGCTGAATGAGGTGGCTTCAACCGGATAAGTACCACGACCTCACAGAAAATCGTCGTAGAGTAGAAGTGTTTGTACTTCCGCATTGCGTCCGGTGAATGCCAGTGGCCCACGCCCTCCTTCTTTTCCAGACTCTCCCTTTCTTTTGCTGCCTCCTCTTCCCCGTTCCTGCCTTTCCCTTCAAAAAATTGTCACCTTAAAGGCCAGCAACGCATTTTCAAAACGTTCGATGTTGCAAGCGTTTATAGGCAGCGGTTATTGCTTTCAATCAACGCTCAATCAAGGAACCGCTTGCTCAATTGCGCACCTTCTCCATAAAATAAAAATAAAATGTTAGGTAACGGCCCGCGACCAGTCGGATCAACAATACTAACAAGAACTTGCCTTATATTTCAAAAATAGCAAACCTTTCGGCTTATTTTTTTTTAAAGATTCAACACATTATAAAAATTCGTTTGTGTATATTTTTTTACACAACTTTACAAAATATATTTCACGTTTTTACTGTGCCAAAAATTGTGCATATGTAGATATGTCACACTATTGAGATTTAGACTCTCTGAATGTTTCTTCAGTATAAATCATCAACTTTTACACTCAAACGCGTATTATTTAAAAAAGACATTGACATAACTGATATATTGTAGGTCAGAGATATCCAAACTTTTTTTATAGACACCTTTCAAAATTTTACCGGTTTCGGCGAACTCCCTGCTGCTACATCTCTACCATATTCCCAAAACACGTAAAAAAAAAGGTGCAGGTTAGATCTGATTACATCCCGGCCGATTCCCTAAGTGTTCCACGGGGTGCACTGGTGTAGATTTATGATTTTGGTCTTTATATAGCCAAGGTTTAGATATGTGTTATGCTTTGAACATGAACCAATCAAATGTTACAGCGCTTTCAATTGTTTTTAAAAAGCTTCTTTGTCCTGGAAATATGTCTCTACTTTATCATTTTTATATCAAAAAATGCACCGGTTTTCCGAACCGATTTATACTCGATTGTGCACGCTCGTAACGACGCATTGGAAGTGATTTCGATATGCCCCTCTGATCTTCGTTTTATTGCAGTTTTATTTTTATCGCGGGCAGTATCGAAATGAATGTTCCGTAGGTAAGCCCAAAAAATTGGCGCTAAATGTTTTTGTTGAAAATTTTTATGCTATTTTGTAACAGAAAAAAATAGATAGAAATAAAAGAACAGATATACACAAAGTCTCGACAGTATCGGAGCTAAAGGGTGACTGACGCATTAATAGATGTGAAGTAATAACAATTTTTCAACCAAACGTTAGAAATATACAAATTATATCGCGTTATTTTATTTCAATTTCTGTCTTTTCGAATACTTAGTAGCGTTCTGTTACTAGTTGAGCCAGCAGATAATTTTAACACTTTTAGTATATATTTTAAAGAATGATTAGATTGAGACATAACATACTTCATTTAGGTTTTAAGCAAAAGAAGAAATTACGCATACAAGTTTTATCGATATATTTTCATTTCAACGCCAACAATTTTATTTTAGCATAGATAAATGAATAGTATACGTTTCGCGTAAAGCTGTGATTGCGCAGAGGGGGTGAAGTTAACAAACCAACAACTACACATTTGCATGTATAGCATTAGTGAAGATAGGTCTAACCAACAAATTCTGGAGAGCTTAAAATCGCAACGGTGTGTGTGCTACTGCTAGGCGAGCTACGCCGTATTATCGTTTACGCTACGGCGTAGCTCGCCCGTGCACGACATTCCACTTGTTTTCATTCGCTGATACAGACGCATTTGCACAGCGGAATCACATTCATAGCCATTCGTGCCACTAGATCTTTTGTGATGCCGACGGAACCTTTGTTTCAGAATTACGAATCCATGAGTATTCGAATGTGATTTCCGATGCTTTTAAACGTAGTACTTCCTCGTACACTCTTTGAATATTATTGATAAATAACAACATGATTCAATATTCGGACTGTAATATTTAATATTTGGGCTGTAAAACATATCAAATGAAACATAAAAAATGTGTTAAAATGGAGAAGAATTTTGCTTTTGTATAAATTAAATTTATCTATTAAAATTATATCTCTTGGTGAGTTTTGTTTTGCCAAACTAAATAAAATTATATCGTTAACGGGAAACATTTAATTCCTATGCATTTATAACTATAGAAAATGTGAATTATGTCGAGTTTAAATTATATTCTTAAAAATATCAAAAACTCTTTTTTTATTCCTTACTTTGGAGTCACATTTGAAAGATAACTATGTCGGTCTATGTAATTAGGCACGCGCGTACTTCTGAGTGCAAACATGGAATGTTCTAGATAATTATAGCGCCGCACGTGACTATAAAATAAAACACAAAGTCCCATTTATTACTAGTCGCGAGCCGCTCTCTGGCGTTGCTGGGATTTAATTAAAAGCAAACACACTCCGACTGCGGCGGCTGTTTCAGATGCATCTCCGTGCTGACTGTTTCCAATCCCCCCCTCATTTGTTTTCACATAGCATATACATATGCCTAATCTAAAAACCTCTTTCGATGTCAATTTACGAATTGTTACTTTTCTATTGTCTGCTATATTAATTATTAATTTAAAAATATATAAGTATGTATATTAGCTGTCTGATTGCCATAGTACAGGCTCTGCCTAGTTCGGGATCAGATGGGATTGTGTGGGATGTCCCATGATATTATTATTATTATTATATAAGTTTTGTTTATCCTCTATAGAAGGATCTTTCTTATCTATTTCTCCTTAGAAAATTACAGAAAATATCTGACATGACTATCTGCCAAACAATAAAACAATTTATCGGCAGTAGATATAAATAGTCTAACAAATAATTGTACATAACTGTATTAGAATAGGAAAATAAAAAAATTAATAAACATATATGTTAATAGACCAACGCGAATATTTATATATAATATATACTCTGACTTTGAGCTCGAAATTGATATGTTCAAATCATCTGACTTTTGGATTTTAAATATAGAACTAACTTTTAGCATACTAATATCAAACTTATGCATCACATTGGTTACCCACACGGTAAAGGAGTCACCTAACTTTATTTCAAAAGTACATCGGCAAACTTTGCACTGTTTACAAATAATATAAAGCGAAGATTGTTGTCGAGCACTGTATTTCATTTTACATAATAGTCTTGATGAAAATATACCCCTTGTAATAATTGATTGCGTAACTTAATATCAAATTCTGTTTTAAATATACGTTACTGAATAACAATTTATTGACCGTATAGTGCAGATGTTAAGCTATTGGCTTCGGCGTAGTAGGTCGTGGGTTCGATTTCCATCCGGGGAAAAAAAATATTCGTACGAACTACAAATATTAGTTTCGGATCTAGGCGTTTGTTCGCGTAAAATTTATGTATGTAAATTTCCCTTTTAATACAAGATATTATTCTATCTTAAAATAGGCGCAGCGCTTTTTTAAAAGAAAAAAATCCATGTACTAATTGCCAAGTTCTGGTTATGTTAACATCTTACTACAATACAGACAACAGAGTATTAGAACTAAACCAAAACGACAGATCCTAATATAAGGGATATATACGATATCAATACGAAGCCGAGTTATCCTCTGACTCAATGTACAAACTTTTCTATCAACGTTAAAAGTACTTAAAAGGATTGATTTCTTTCTTCCTGACGGTAGAGCTTAGGGCTATTGGTAACTCCAATTACTTATGGCCAGATTACATGGCACATTTCAACCAGTCCCGTGAACATAGACAATTTTCAGCCGTGAAATAAGATTATTTTGTTTTGAAGCAACCCTTTGTTTTGAGGGATTTTTGGTCACCCTGTCGCTAATTTTCAGTGAGCATGAACAACAACAGCGTTCTCCGCCTCGCCGCTCCGCTTTTGCGATCAGTTCGTGCAACGGCTGAGCTTGTAATGTGCAAAACAATGGCTGCTGTTTTCGAAATGCGTCGATGCCCTTTCATGGAAATTCGTTTGTGAACTACAATAGGCGTTCAAATATTCATACTTGTATGCAATACAATTTAAAATAAATTGAATACAGAAATTTTAAGTTGATATTTTGCTAATATATCGGTAGCTCAGTGTTCGAGAACTGACTTTTAATTCCAATAAAACCATTCAACGGGGAAATGCAGCCAGCGTCCTTGGTACCATGCTTCGCGATGAAGTATTAATAGGTTTTTAGTTCAGACATAATTATGATTATTAATAGTTTTGTTATATATATTTTAGATTATGTTTAACGGTTTTACTACAAGTGGAACCATTAAACATAGTCAAACATTTAAATTGAGCTCAAATATAGAATTAAATAGAATTAATTTCAAATTATACTTTTAATTCAATAAACTCGAACAACCTCAGTCACAAATCCCGGTGCCGGCACCAATGAATTTGTTAATATGTAATTAACAACTGTTTATTACCAGGTGTTCAATTTACTTCATTATATCATTAATTTTGCTTATACTTGAACTGACACTAATTTTATATTTGTTTGTTGCAGGTACGTGGAAGGAGG
>DWHO01002041.1:0-14047 GCA_018247575.1 Eurytides lysithous rurik | reverse complement strand
CCCACCCAGGACAAAATATTTGTGCGATGAGCATAGGTATTTGTTCTGTGTCTGGGTGTTAACTATCTATATAAGTAATTATTTAAAAAATATATAAGTATGTATATCAGCTGTCTGATTACCACAGTACAGGCTCTGCCTAGTTTGGGATCAGATGGCAATGTGTGAGATGTCCCATGATAATAAAAAAAAAATTATAACACCCAAGTCGGATCTCCCGTGGACCACAGACGTGGACACTTTGCGAATAACTGATATGAATTAGGTTTGTGATTTCATTCGTTAAAAAATAAGATCTCGTTAAATCACTAACACCGATTGATAGGAAAGTATTAATTAAATTGTGACCGATGAGGATAGGTTCAAATGAGAGTAACAAAGACGTAGCCGGCCTTTTAATAACCTATCAGCTTTCTGAAGGCTGTGGTGAGCTTAAGCATCAATAATTAATTATTATACGATGCGCAAACACATCGTTATATAATACGAAATATTAAACCTTTTAATCTACAACATTGACAACTGTTTTAAATTATAATAAATATTTTGATCACACTGACCTTGACTTTTATGTTTTTAAGTCGTATTAAGACTACAGATCAAGTTTATGAGTATCCTCCAAGAACGATGTAGGTTGAACATCGGTCAATATGGGAAGGTTGCCTCCTGGCATTAATTGAATAACATCATTAAGCGAGATTACAGAATCTGCGATACCTTGAGATGTACATAACTTACATCAGAACTACTTATTCACATCATATGCCCCAGTGTCCAAAGCAAATAATCAATTTTCACAAAAACTCTGACACCGACTTCATTCACCTTAATTTTGCTGTGTTAATTTGCTATGGTTATACTAATGAAAGTTTTCTTCAGGTCCCAGTACCTTTATTAGATCTTCACTAAATGTCTTTGACATCATGTAATACACTCTTTTATTAACAGATATGAGAGTGAAAATAGATAACACCAATTTAAAATTGAAACCAAAGACAAAAATCGCATAGGTTGAAACTAAAAAAATCATACAAATTAAAACCCACCCTTTTTTATTTTTGCTGTTTTTAAACCGAGAACTTGTTACATTCCAAATACAAATAGGAATAGATTCTCCGTTTTATTTTGTATGGATATTACGCAATATATATTAATTGTCAACCGGTTTTGATGACTCTTTACTTTATTTATAAATGGTTTATGCCAAGATTACCTAAAGTCCCATAGAACTTTGACTGCTAATAGAAATTAAACTTCGAAGATACAACAGGAAACTCCTTAAAATTAAAAAGAAACATTCGTTTGGGAACGTTGTAAGCTTTATTGGAAGTCTTTTATTTTTTTTCTGCTGACCATTCATTATCAATTATTCCTCTTTATCAACTTTAAAACACTAATGATACAAACTTTAAAGTAATTAACGTTAGTAAGTGAACGAAGGGCTTGATTGAACGATTGATTACCCTACATTCCTACACAATTAATTATTCAATGCAACATGCATACAAATGGGATATTAAAAGAGCTCAATGTTGTAATCGCAAGTCCTCCTACACTTCCACATGTTGTGCGTTTACAATTTCATAATACGAAGCGAAGCCGAACACGTCTTCTCCCTTTAGTGGCACGTGCTTCGAGATGAGGACATAAATAATATAATGTCAGGACATCTCACACCCCACCTCGCCGCGCTGAAAGTATCTTCTAATGCAAATTCTTCCGCGTTGTTGTAGATTGCATCGCAAACTTCGTCCCGCGCTGTTCGCGCATAAAGACCCTGGTGAACGGTCTATAGGAATGGAAACCGGCAAAATGCATGTATAATGTATTCCATCGCTACACGACCCAGCGACTCGAACTTGTCTCGCGTAACAGCATTCAATAAGTCAATTTAGTTGACAATAGAGACATTTGTTGTTCATAACTAGCTAGTGAACTGTGATACAAAATGCACAGTGCAATCATTCTTAAATATCCAATTAATACTTATTCGTTGTAGTATACGTAAATGAAATATTACGTACATTGTCCAGTTTTTTTTGTCATCACCAACAGAACCCTCGACAAAAATTCAATATGAATGCATCGCATTTGATGAGCGTCACGTATTTTTTGAACGACGCTACTGTGGAATCGATTTTTTTGTGATTCGTGCCGATTAAGAGTAAATGAGAGGATTCCGGCGCGTAGAGCAAAACTAATACGCCGAGGATGGGAGGCCGCCCTCCGACCGGGTGCGAGTACCCGATCGGCAGATTAACGTCTCTCAGAGCAATTTGTAGGGATTTGTGGCAAAGTTTCTCGACCAAATAAATTGATCGTCCCATATTATAGCAACTAGGTGAAACTAATTTCGACAGTTCACCTATATTGCCAGCCGTATTTGAGCAGTTTTAATGTTTTCTTTTACTAAACTCGCTGGCTTCTGACATCTACGTTAGAAGCTTAAAATAACTTTATTAGGAACTTTTAATTTTATATAAAATGTTTTGCGGTTTAAGGTTCGCCGTTTCGTTCGTCCGTTCGTCCGATCACAAACTTTGTAATCGGCCAATTTTTTCCAAACAAGTACCACCGACTAACTGAAAAAAAAAATACTTAGCTACTTAGCGACCTTTTTTTGCACAGTGATATAAATGTAAGATATCTTTCCAAAGTGATCAAGATGATGACCGTTTGGCGCAGATCCTAAGCTATTGGCTTCGGCATAACAGGTCGTGGGTTCGATTCCCACCACAAAATTGTTTCGGATCTGGGCGTTTGTCCGCGTGAAATTTGTGTTATGTCGTACGCCCTAACATTTCTATATAACTATAGAAGCAGCGTTAAAAATGAATAAAAAAGTGCATTTTGTTAAGTGGTAGGACTCTTCCAAACTACCACTGGTCCACCTCGAGTGGTCCCACTGTAATCCCGGTTTAGTTATGGTTCGAAGAGCAGACTTGTCTGCGTAATTACTAAGCATAGTGATATACCATGTTGGATTACCGGGTGGGAAGCGCAGCGCAGTTGTGATACAGAGTTATTATAGACGGTCGTATCGCTAGCTAGCAGGCGACACAACTCGCTTGTCTCATCACTCTTCAAAAAGATTTACAATTTTCAAAAAAAAAAATTGTTACTATTAAAATCTAAGAAATAGTTAAATATTTAAAAGATTATGTGTACAATACCGCTGCGATCGATAGTTTTGAAATTAATTAAAAATTTTTTTATGACAAACTTATTTAAGACTTGAATGTGTAACGACAAAACACTTTTTTACGCAATCATGAATAAATTATCAATGAGACTGTCCTCCACATATACATTTTAAACTATCAGGAGGGCTATAAATTGAAGCAACTACTCATACTAATTTGAACACTAGTTAATGTTGTGTCGATCTTATGAAAACTTAGCATTTCCACACAATAAGAATCCCGATGAAGATTTACACAGTTAAAAAACATGAAAAAAAGACTAAAAGCACATTTATAATTCTACATAAAATATTATTTGAAATTAAAGACTTGCTATACTCAATTTCTATTATACTTTAATCTATTCAATTTAAGTAACATGAAATAATTTGTAATACAAATAATTTTCTTTCACTTTCAAATTTTTCAATTCCAAATGCAAATAATTTTATATAAGCAATATATTTTATTTTGGAATAGAAAATCTCTCATTTTATTATTGTGTTTCAAGAGGTATTATTTGTCATGTTTTTTTTTAATTATTTTAAAAAAAGCTATGCATGGATAAGATCATCTTACTATGGATTTAACATTTTAATTAACAACTTCAAATAATAAATTGTAATTACAAAAAACTAAATATTGTTGCATCTCTAATAAGTAAAACTTAGTTCTAAGAACTTTTTTCTCTATTGTCTAAAATTTAATTTATAACAAAATACTTTATAGAATTATGCTAAAAATAATATGGTTTACATTCTGTTAGACAGTCCATTTAATAGTTATGTTTAAGGTAAATATGGTCATCTCAATATGGTCACATATCAATATGGTTAAAAGGTATAAGCTATACTAAATGAAAACACTTAGCAATGAATATGCATGTGTCCTATACCACTTCATTTATTTAAAAAAAAATTCAAACAGCAATATAAAAGCAGAAAAATTATAAAAAAGGAAAAATCAAATCAGACCAGATTAATTACATAGATATTAGAGGTAAGGCATAATAATTATTACTAAACAGTAATAAAACATATTATAAAAAAAATATTAATCAATATCTTTTTATTTATTAGATAGAATGTTAAGACAACACAAATGTGTACTTTCAATGACTAAAATCTTTTTAGGTAATTTTTAAACTACCAGAATAGGAACAAAAATATTATAATTAATGTCAATTTTAACAGAATAGTTGTTGGACAACTTTTATGTAATTTGTTTACAAAGTAAAAAAATATATTGTTTTGAACTTAAAGTGAAAGCATATTGACTAAGTTTAAGACCTAAAGTCAACTACATAGTTAACAACACATGCATAAGTTAGACAACCAACTAAAATGACAGCGGAGGCGGCAAGGTTCCTCTCACCTCGAAAGTTCAACGGTGCAGGCTCCAACGGCGTAGCCACCACGGCCACCAACTGCGCCAGTGCTTCCACGACCCACAGCACACCCCACATGTCCCACAACCACATCACAACACTCCACTATCTCATTGTTGGCACAACATTAACAAAACTTAACAAATGCGAACTCCTAACTATGCTAATAATTCCTGTTGGCACGATCATACTTTGGAAAAAACCATTGCAATAAGACCGCCTACAATCATATCTTTATCGACTTATTACATGATTTTAACTATTAAAGTTGGTGATCATCGTCCGAATGTTATTAAAACAAAGACAGTAACTGCACGTCATAACATTTCTTCGCTAAACACGAAAGTGCACACAGCATTAAACACCGACGTCTCGTCGTATACTAGTGATGTTCTGTTGTTCTGTCACGGGTTTAGTTGACATTTAATGAAAACCAAATCCATTGACCTACGTAGAATCGATTCTGAACAAGACACCTACAACATCGATTTTAATTATTGCTCTCAAGTTTGTATCGATAAAATTTATTCCTGTAAAAACGTTGTTTTCTTAAATTGCTGTCTTTTACCTTTTTCTTTCTTTTTTTGTGGGTAAAATGTACAGTGATTATAAGAAGTTAGTTCTGGTAATTCACCTTTCTTCAAAATAACCATTTGTTTCGCTATTTGTTCTAAATATGAAAGCCCCATCTGTGCATCTTTTGGAGCCATAAAACCACTTGCAGGCTGCCAGAACCCGTCCTTAAATTTTGCTGGTTGAGAAAATACTCCATTAAAAGTTAGCCCAAATGTTCCTTGAAGAAACATATACAGTTAATTTCATATTAATTTTACTACATAAAAATATTACATTTTTAATTTGTGAATAAAGAATTTATAAAATGAAGTTTCTAACCATCACATAATATTCCTAAGCTTATAACATCGTTTGGATTCGGACCTGATAACCATATTCTGATAAAATTTACAACAGCTATTACTTTGTTCAGGGATAAATCTTCGTTATTGCTTTTTCGCTGAAAAATTAACGTAAACAACTTAAAATAGTTAATACGTAAGCCCTAATTTATAATGTAATTGATCTCTGCTTACTTTTGTTTCCGCTAATTTCCTCCATATATTTTCGTTAAAGTGCAATAAATATTCTAATGTTCTAAATTCAGGCGTAAGATTTCCAATGCATAAAGAAGAATTTTTGACTTTGATGTATCGTTTAAACGGATCAAATACTTCATATTTATGAATAGTATTTTTAACATCAACGAGATGATTGATTCCTACAAATCCCCATACTGGTGGGCAAAACATTTGTTCCATTGGTACTTCTGCAATCTCTGCTACGATCGATGATAATTCAAGTCCTAGATCGGATGTTACCACGACTACATTTTTGCTAATTATGTTCGTTAATATTTTTGTCAATAATGTAGCGTTGTAACAAGCTGGTCCGAGATTAGGTAACACTATATACATATTATGCGATGCAGATGCATTTATCATAGGAGCGAGATTTTTCATAATCTCCGCATTCTGATAGAGCCAGTCACCTATTGATATATCACCGCTGAAACAAAATTGTTTTGTTATCAGAAAACTACAAAAATATTAAAAGCCTAATGCTGACTTAAATCGAAATATATAGCGATTCCGATAGGAATGACTTTTCTTATACATATATTATTGTGATAATAAACATACTATCCGAATATAGATTCGATTATTTTTGATTAATAATATTCTTACCTTAAAGGCATGTAATCCATAATGATTAAAAGATCACAATTAGTAAGACCTATACCCATTTTGTTAGTATACCTAACAACTTTTCCAGCATAATTCGTACCCACATAACTGCATTCCTTTTCCATAAATTCTAAAAATGTTTCAGATTTTTTTTGGTCATAAATATAAATTTTTGAAATGCTTTTATTATTAAAAGATATGTCCAATAAACAAGATATTAGGTACATAGTTAATGGATGACTTGCACCCGAAATACAAATAGCAAAATCTTTATGAAGTTCATCTCCAAGATCTTTTTTCAAAATATTTTCTTGCTTCGAAATTTTCTTCGCGTATTGGTTACTATTATCTAAAATATTTTTCAATTTTCTCGAGGGCAGAAATGATTCAAATTCATAATAAGAATAACAATAATCAAGAAAATCCGATGCTCCTCCAATATAATACGGATTACTTCCTTCCATTAACAGTTCTTTCCAAACTAATGGCGATTCATGATGATGCCATTTATTTTTAACATTAATTTTAAATAACCATGTCTGGAAAATAAGATATTTATTAATACATAACCTGAAGTCTACACGTACATCCAAAACGACTTGAGGTTATAATAGCATTATGGATATTTTGTTGTCTTACCTTCCACTCTAGAACTGATATTTCTATTCGTTTGTAACAAAAAAGTGGTAAATTTTGAGCTAAATAATCTGCGATAAGACATACTTTTGCAAAATCTTCACATTGAGATTCTCCGGCTATAACAATTTGTAATTCCATTTTCACTACTGAAAAGACATAAATAAAGTAAATTTTAACTTTTTTTTAGTCTCAAAATAGGTTATAATGGTATCGGCGATATTTCCATAGTCTTATTTAATGTTTTATTTAGGGTAGTACTTGTGCTTAAGAAGTTTTTTATAGTTCATTATTGTATTTATCACTTACTCATTTGTGCTGTACACTTTATTGACTATCTACCATTAAATAAAACCATAAAAGCATGGGGAACACTTTAGATAGCGAACGAATTAGAAACAAATACTCCCTGGCTGAATGGTACTGTGTCATTCACTATACGAAAAAAGAATCAACTATGGTGATATCGTCTATGGTGATACCTAATCAATATTCTCACGCTTTCAAATAGATGTGTTTGAATTTAACTTATCGTGTATCACAATAAATTTAATACTATCATGTTTTGTTTACCATAAAAACATTTTTTATCCACGTTTTTAAATTATCGCACCGTACTTATAAAAGTGTGATAAAATCTTAAATTTCTACACAATGCAAAAAAATTGGGGATTTTGTGATTTATCCCTCAGTAGAAGTTGTGATATTAGCAAAATATATATGTTACATAAATTAGGTTACAATACAGTGGCTATTAATACTTATGTAGAAGAAGCCATTGAGGAACCAAAAAAGAAAAAACGAAAAGGTGAAATAAAAGAAAAGAAAGATTTTGTACCCGATCCGATCGAAATTCCAAAAGATTTAGACAATACCGGATTAAATATTCTTCAAAGGGTAACTATAGAATTTTCAGAGTCAAGTATTTCTCATAAGTTTAATCAATCTGAAAATATTAAAAAATATGACATAATAGCAGTTGTACCAAAAACATTGCAAGCATTTCAATATGCTTGTGCGACGTTGGATATTGAGATTATCACTTTTATACCAGAGAGCAGGTTACCATTTAAAGTCAGTCGAAAGTTATACAATCAAGCTGTTGAACGAGGTATATTTTTTGAACTTATGTATTCACCAGCAATCAAAGATTCTACTTCAAGAAAGAACATTATAAGCATGGCCCATACTTATCATGCTGTGGGCAAGTCAAAGAATATTATTATCACCAGTGGAGCAGATAACCTAATGTATACAAGAGGTGTTCATGATGTTATTAACCTTGGATTCATTTTAGGATTAAATAGTAATTTAAGTTTAGACTCAATAAGGAATAATGCTCGGCAACTTATAATAAAAGCAGATGGAAGAAAATGTGGAAAAAACTATATGAAAATCTCATATACAAATGAAAATGACAATAAAATTGTGAAAGAATAATCATACTTTAATTTATATCCTAATACAAATTGTTATTGCCTGCTTTCCAAAAGGAAAGCTTAGAACTCAGTATTAATTATGACAACTAAACATTTAGTAATTTCATTTGTATAAAACAAAACATTACCCTTTAATAATCATCACAAACCAATATGATATTAGACTGTCATATGATTTATAAAAAGCTTCCTTCATATAATAAAATTGTTTTAATTCCTTTTATTTAACTGTGTGTTTGGACTGATGAAACATTGGCAAAAAAACACATTCTAAACTTTGTTTTATGACAATATTTTAAGCCGTGTTCGCATTATGACATAAATTTTAGTGTACATCATATGGGCAATAACTCATCAATGGATATTATAAGAATATATAGGGTTCCTAATTAATTAAACCATCATTGTTCTATAAAATAGTTTAATACATGATAAATAACACTATATAGTACATTCAGTTCTGATAATTAATTTATTCAGCCTTAACATGTTCTTCTACCTTTGCCATGTCTTGGACAGGTTCACCCTTCATTGATATTGTTCTCTCAACTGACATTCGAGAAGACCCCGATGGAATATTTGTAGGTGTTTCATTTGGCAATGTAAATATATCGGCAACCCATCTAAACCTAAATGTAAAGAAAAGAAATTTAAAAAAAAGGTTACTAATGTACTGTAGATCAAATGAGACTGAAAATAATAAAAAGAAGATAAGTAATTTTAACTGTGACAACAAGGTGTAACTAGTGATAGAGGTGTGAAAAATTTATGACTTGTGGAGTTATTAACTTACTATAATTTTCTACTCTATAATTATTTTTTGATCCAGTTGTGACCAAATTTCCTGTGTTTTTAATATAACAATAAGTACTATAAAATACTCATGTCATTGTTAAAAATTCTAACTATTGCAAAACAGTGATTTTTAATGTTGGCCTAACATTTTTTTGTATTGATAATTTATAGACGACATGTTACAACTTTAAATATTTCAAGAAGGCTAACTTACATAACAATAAGCACTAGTCACACATTACCACTGTTTAGTTACTGTTAGTGTTGTGAGGATAAATGAAAAGCTCGTTATCGATTTTTATTTATATTATTTTTCAAATGCAATCTCAACTTTTGGTACATGATAATACAAAATGTAAAAAAAAGACAATATCATACATAGTGATGAAACAAAGAATTCACACAGTGCTTAAACAATCATAGACGCCCGTTAACATTTACGTTTAGTTACTAAGTACCTTATCAGAATATATTGTAATTTATTCTATTTATTGGCTTTGATCTCAACTATCAATTTAGATTTAGCACCATGGGTGTTTACTTTATAGCAATAGCATGTCACAATACTATAGAGAAATTAAGTTTCATCGACATTTTCCTGAGAGCAAAATATAAAGTAATTAAAAAAAAAGATTTATGCAGAAATTGTACAATACTACTTTAATTAAAATTACAATGTTTTTGAATGAATCTTCAAAAAAGTCTAATATTTTTATTAAAATTAATTCTATTATTATAAATGCTTTATATGTAATTGTATTATAAACAATACTTGAAAAATATTTACATACTATTTTTAAGATTATTATGAATCTCCTTTTATAATAGTGGCAGTGAACAGTCAAACTTTTGTGATGCTTAGTATACAATAAATATTTTTATTCTATCGCATTATTACAATTGATAATTTGCATTAATTTGAATAACGATAGCCAAAGCACATTTACTCATAAATCATCACCAGAAGTTTTGTTTTACGCCCCATTGCATATCTTACAATTAGATGTCACATGTTACATTGATGATACCGTAAATGATTTTTTTAAGTGTTAGAACAGTTGGTTTCTTAGTACATTATTTATTATTGTGAAATTTTATGTAACACAAAAATTATGAATATATGAAATTATGTGTGTAATGTGCGTTATCAATGAAAGCGAATAAAATGAAACAAAATGCTGGATTTAAATCCTAGTATGTAATGACATACACATAGTAGTTTCACCTGCAACAGCCATAGAGATTCAATACGACTAGAATTTTATTAACTACTTTTCTTGTTTATTGTATCATAGCCTCATAATGACACGTGGTAATCAAGGTGGCATCTATTGCTGTTGCAGGTTCGACTGAGAAATTGAGCACATGTAAACATATAATAAAACAATTTAAGCAGTCTTCATTTGTCTTTAAAAATTAAAATAATATTAGCTGCCTTAGCACTACGCGAGACTATTAAAATCTATGTGTTTGAACGAGCATTCATTAAAAAGGCACATATAGCGCCACTATTATAGTTATTCATAGTATTTCAAATATTTCATGGCAAAATTTTATTAAATAAATAATTAACTTTATAAATTAAGTCCATTAACTCAAAAAATCAATTACAAATTATTCACACTTTAAAAATAAATTATCTACGAATCATACAAATTAACCGTAACTAGTTAACAAATTCAGTCTCATTGTTTAAAACATAATCGTAATTTTTCCATAATTGTTTCCCTCCTCAACAACTAACTCATTGATTATTAATAAATTAAGTTACATGTCATTTCAATGAATAATGAATTTAATTAGGCGAATATTATTACTACCATTATATTTAATTCTTTTCAACGGTCGAACTCATATTTGAATATTACTAATGTAGTAAAATTATACTAATATATTACAGAGCCCACTAAATAATCGTTGAGAAGAAAATTATGTAAGAAAACTTCTATTATTTCACAATAAATGCTTGAAAGGAAATCTGGAAGTCTTTGAAGGTTTGTTACTGTGTATTCAATACTAAAAAGGAGTATCCGAAAATATGTCATTTTTAAATAATACCCATTCGTCTTATATAATATCAGAGAGAAATTGAATAATTACTCGTAATTACTAATGTTTTTAATGCAATACATTCATCGAACATTTATCTAATTATTGTGATGTCTGTTTAAACAATAAAATTACTAAGTTTCTAATTCTTAACACAACCGAGCTATATATACTTTTCGAATTTTATATAACAGTTACTAAATTTTATATTAGTAGAAAAAACTTCGCGCCAACAGCGTCGACACTTATATTACACCCAACCAACCAACACTTATATTTGGCAACTCGTGCTTGCAGCGGTCCGATAAAATCGTCCGGTTAAGGAGCGATTGGACTATCCGATTGGATCAGCGATCGGACAATTTGATAGTGAGGTCGTTATTGGGCCGTGTGTTTGAGTCATGTGATTAAGGAGTTTGCCGGCACGACGCGATTGGCCCGTGAGTTTGTGTCGCGCCGCTAAGTCGTCCGACTGTGCGACGCGACTTGAGCGTGACATTTTGTCACTTGACGCGAGTGATGCGAATGACGCGACTGGGACGTCGGAGCGGGCACGGCGGGCGTCAGTTGTTGAGGAAAGAGACGCAGTGCGCGACCGTGTTGACGTTTTCCACCAACCTGTTGTACAGTTCGCGGCGCACGCTCGCCGTGAACTTGCTGACCAGGCACAGTGTCGCCGTGGCGGCGAAGATCGCGTTGTAGAGCAGCACCAGCTTGAAGTTGCCCAGCCACTCGATGCGGCCGAACTCGCCGAGCAGGTCGAAGTTTGTTATGCCTGGGGGGTAGGATAGCCACGGTTGTTTTAACTTATGCAGTAGGCGGCAAACGAGCAAGCGGCTCACCTGATGGTAAGCGATCACCGCCGCCCCATGGACATTTACAACAGAAAATGCAAATGCGATGCCATCCTTTTAGGGGGGGAATATTTTAAGAGGGAGTAGGTGTAGTAGGAAAGGAGGGGGTGAGAGGAGTCAGTCATTGGCCACCTCACTCACCGTACGAAACACTGAAGCAAAGAACACTTCCAATTTACGATTATCCGGTTCGAGCCAGCCCATTCGGCAACAGCTGCGTGGCTCTACCACCATAATTGCAAATGCTTTGTCGTCCTTTAAGGTTGGAATTTTTGGAAGGGGGAGGTGGTGGACCACAGGCCACCTCACTACCCAAACCAAACGCGGACGCACAAACATTTCCGCTTTACGGCAACTTTCTGTGAGGTCGTAATAATACTTAACCAGTTCATAGTAGTAATTTTTAATATCAACGAAGGCAGAAACCCTCAAGTTTTAACAGAACGTTAGAAAGCCACCATCGGTTGACTAATTTAGACATGTTCATGAAAGAACCAGCAAGTAATTGCGTTCTTAACAGTTATATTTTATTTATTTTTTTTACCTTAAAATATAATTAATTTACGGACTTTATCTACTTTGAATTAACAATGTCTGTTAAACAGCCTGTCCCGTGATCGTGGGTGGATCTTGTAATGTTCGAAATGTCGTTAATTTTAACGATATTATTTATTTAATTACAATCGGCGGCTGATAACGTGGAACTATCGGAACTTCGTTCACGTTTTTTTTTATTACTTTTAATTATGGACATGGTATGTGGTCCAATGATTACGAATAACTCCAAATTAATCTGAAGTAAACACATTCAGAGGTCACATCGGGAAATTATGTGGAATAAATGTTTTTAATTATCCAGTGAATTAGATAGCTGAAAGACCACCAGTGCTATGCAGCGCTTAGGTCGCAGGTTCGAATTCTGTGAGTAACAATTCCTTCATGAGCTTTTTTCCAAATCAGCTGAACCATTTTAGATCGATCATACGATTCCCTGAAAATTAAGACTATCCATGTATCAAACGGGCATAAAAAGTCTAGGGTTAAACTACAATAATAATGATTGCTGAACCCTAATGAAACTGGTGATAAGCCCTAGAGTTGAAAAGCCAAAATGTAAAACTATTAAATTTATTATACGGCTTGAATTTTTACGCGTGAGAGGTTGCGGTTGCTCATTGTTACTATATTTTGAATATTAGATATAATGCCAAAAGGTGTAGATTGACATAAACGTACCTAGAACGTTTATATAACTCTTAATGGCGAACTTGTTAATAGCAACGGAATTTTAAAGTTCAGAATGGTAGCCGTCCCTTGCATTTTGTACCTTAAACTGAGGTACTTAAAATGCAATGCAAAATGA
This sequence comes from Eurytides lysithous rurik, assembly GCA_018247575.1. Lineage (NCBI taxonomy): Eukaryota > Metazoa > Arthropoda > Insecta > Lepidoptera > Papilionidae > Eurytides > Eurytides lysithous. The sequence goes on along the minus strand of DWHO01002041.1, from coordinate 600 downwards.
GTTCGAAAAGTCACGTGCAAATCATGTCATATAAGTGTTAAAAATCATCTGCTTATCGCTGTACCGAGGTGTAGATGTGCTAAGACCCTAAATATTTATTTTAATAACAGACGGTGTATACTGTTATGGAGCACATGTAATGAACTGTTCTTTAACTTTAGAGTCATAACGTCAACATTCATGAAATATTCTTTGTCTTTGAAAGCATAACGGGAACATTTAAAAACTGTTCTCAGTCTTTGGAGGTATAAAGTGAATACATTAAGGTGCAATTTGGAGCGCATGGACAATTTTCGCAAAGAACGCAGAGCGGTAACAACTTCACGTGTACATTAAATCTTAACACATTCACTGCTGAAACACAACCTTTGTGTGAAAAATATCCGAACCGCGCCTACGGCTACGACAAACCGGTGCGTTTTCCTGTCGAGTCGCCCGTGCAGGCAACACGTATGTGTTTTGTCAAAAAAAAATAGTATTAAACGTGTTTTATTTTTATGTATCCGTCTGACAAACGAGCAAGCGGCTCACCTGATGTTAAGTGATCACCGCCGCCCATGGACATTTGCAGCATTACAGAACGTGCAAATGCGTTGCCAG
>DWHO01002040.1:0-14049 GCA_018247575.1 Eurytides lysithous rurik | reverse complement strand
GTTAAAGTCCCGCCGAGTTTCTTTTGCTTGTTCTTCACAGGACTGAGGCATTGTTTTCCGAACAGGGGTAGAATCATTAGACGTCAAAAAGCGACTGTAAACCAATCCAATTATGAATAAAGAATTTTGACTTTGACTTTGATTAGGCTGATATTGTCACTAAATCTCTTAGGAAAAGACACGGACACACCATTTGTCTTATGAAAACAGAAAATATTAACGGCGGTAGAGCTACGTAACAGCTTCCGCTGCTGATATGTGGCCCGGCTCGAACCGGTTTAGACCACGACCTCACGGCGTGAACTGGTGTCGTCTGTTGAGTGATGATGATGGAATGCAACCGCCTCTCGACCGGCTGATTCGGCGGATGTCCCCATCGCTCGGGCGGAATCTCGGTCAACCAAATGCTGACCAGTAGTTGGATTGGCGCTCGGCCGATGGCCCATCACTCTCCCCCTCCTTACTCTCCCCCTCCTTCCCCTCCCCAATCCCACCTTAAAGGTTGGCAACGTATTTGGAAGTTCTTCGATATTGCAAATATCCATGGGCAACGGTGATAGCTTACCATCAGACAAGTCACTTGCTCGTTTACCTCCTCTACTCCTGAAAAAAAAAGTTTATGGAACCCACCTGTTCCGGTCTGAGCATCGTATCGGACGCCTGTTGGCCGTAGAACTTGACCTTCTGCTTGACCTCGCCGTCGACCTTGGCCGGGTCAACCTTGGAGCTCATGCCCAGGCTGCTGAGTATCACTGACTGGTAACGGCGCAGGTCCTCCGATCTATGAATTAGGCACACTCAAATCATACATGGTGTATACGTTAGAAGCTAGCTAGATAGTAGTAATTTATAAATAGCTCTTGTAGGAAGTGTCCGCGGTCGCATGTTATTCAATAGACTCGAGCAATCAGAGTTCATATCCCAGTGCCGGCTTCAATCAATTGGTTAACGCTAGATTTACTTGCGTTGATTATCAACCTATTTTTACTGAACTAAGCCAATTTGACTCATACGACAAAACAAAAAAAAGAAATTTTTGTAATGAATTCAAATGAACTCTATTTTTTAAAATAAATTTTATTTCTTACATCTATTACGCTTAGCAAATATTTTTTTTAATGTAAAACGAATATGAATTGAAACGGCTTTTACAAATAATTGTCGAAATTACCTTGGTATACAAATTTTTGTGACAATTTTTGATTTTATCAAATTATATTATTTTGCTAAAAACGCTCTGTTTTCACGCAGCGTATTAAACGTAATAAGACACATTTGACCCCAGCTAAATAATTAATTTTCAAGATTGATCATGAATGTTTACGCGTAATTGGTGTTAGAATTCCGATTGTATAGTTTAGCCATAAATTGCATTTACAAAGTAATTAATTATTAAATAATTTTGCGAGTCGTACTGGCTCAGAATAGTAGAATTAGGTATTTGTATTGTCGAATGTACACCATGTGGTGTACATTCGACATGTAGTAGAAAATGCGGGGGTGACTTGAGGGGAGGAATTCATATTTATGTATAAATACGGAATTAAAAACCAACATATGCTATTAAAAAATAATTTAAGTTTTTTATTTTATTCAGTCAATTATGAGTCAATTTGGTTCAGTCCGTAAAACTAGTGTTAAATTGTAACCGAAGTTCACACATCCGTCGTCGTGACATCGCGTCAAGTTATTTATTTTTATTTTATATTTGCATTCCGCTATTTCGCACTATTATTATAATAGTTCTGTGCCTAGCGGTGGGATATAGATAGGCTCGGTCTCTTCCACCTCCTTACCAAAGATTTTGTGAGAACCGGCTAATTAAACAAAATCAGGTATTGTTTGCCTTTTGCTATTAATTTTGACAGTTATTGCTTGTAATCCGTTTGATTGAAGTGACAACTGCTGTATTTGGTCATTTGCTACTGCCGATTTCACCTTTCAGTTTTGTTTGCAATCGTTTTGAAACCGGATTACCTGCATGAGATTAATTCAATATGTACTGTGCACTTTGGTTGGTGTACACATCTGTAATAACTAGGTTCTGATCCAGAAACATTCAACACGAGAGAGTTTCGAGTCAAATCGCATGGAACACGAAAAATGTCTAAGAAACATATTTTATATATCAGTTGTACCAAAAATTCTGCACGACGATGCGAACGCGTCTCTATATATTGTTACAAAATAGAGATTTATTTAATCTCTATGCACAAGTTGCACTTAATGCCATTGGCATTATCTACCAGTTGAGCGTGTTTGAACATGTTTTATTGTAAATGTTTCGTCGGTGCAAACCCCCGGTAACATATGGTTTAGTCCCTAGGAGCATCGCGAGATTCTTGGAAAATTAGTCAATTTCCGAAGACGTATAAGTGAAAAGGGTAAGCTTTCATTTTAACCCTAAACGTCGGAATAAAATATTATATAATACGTTTAGACTAGCCGCTAGGCTGAACCAAACTTTGTGTGCAACAAAAGTTTGGTTCGCCCGAAAAAGTCTAACGTTTCTGGCTCTATGACAATGATGCAGAAAAAAACAGCATCGGCGATAGCATGAAATTTCTATAACAATAGAACCTTTGTGCGTCAATTTATACTGCAAAATTATATTTTTTAGGTGCTAAAGTGACGACGAAAAACGAGCAAATCGTGAGAGTTGTGGTGAACAACACTTTGGCCTGTGATGATGACGATCCCATTTATGATGACTCGCAAAGCTAAATTTTGTCTTAAACACTGCAGGGCGCACGAAATAACTGGTCAGAGGAGTTGTAAGTGTAGTTATATAAGGGTTTGGGCCGAGATCTTCTGCTCTCTTTTGGTGTCGAGTTGTTTTTGACGGCCCGTCAACGGATCCATAAAGCACGTCACCTAGACTTAGTAATTTTACGATGCTATATATCTAATTACCGGGTAATTATACTGACAACGTTGTCCTTCAAATTGGAACACACAGTAATGGTTACACATTAGTAAAGGAGTCCTACCGCTAACTGGATGGTTAGTGAGTTTGGTTACAGCTGATGACCCGACGATTTGGTGACACGTTGCGAAGTTATCAATTTCGGCGTCTAACTACAGATAATTGTTCCCGTTCTGGGTGATTGTCCGCGTAAAATTGGCGTATGTAAAAAAAACCCTTGTGACGCAGGACATTTCTATCTAACAATGAGGACTTAGTTTTGTTTTTAAATAAACAGTTCTCAGCCACGCTTTTTGTAGTCGTGTCAAATGTTGTGAAGGTCTAACAATCATAATATACGTGCAATGTGAAATTGTAATATTTGATGCTTATTTGTAGCTACGTACGTGTGTTACAAGTGATTTCATTTCTTTGTCAAAATCTATTCGTGATTTAATGAATTTAAAGCTTGATCCTAAAATGATTTCACCTATTTACTTGGCATTGTAGATTTAAACTATTTACGGATTTTAGCGTGTTTTATTTTAAATATGTGACCATGAAGTTTTGAGTTCAGTTCTTTTGTTACTTATCACAGACAAACAGCTTGGTAGATAAAATATAGTAGTCATATTTAATGCTGAACAGACGCCGTCAAAATCCTTTAACCGGCTATGGAATGTCAAATAGCTATTTTGATATGGAACCTAATTGTGGCTTTTACACACACGGGATATTTTTTTATGGATCAGGCTGACAAACGAGCAAGCGGCTTACCTGATAAGTGATCACCGCCGCCCATGAACATTTGCATCATTGTAGGACTAGCAAATGCGTTGCCAGCCTTTAAAAGAGGAATGTTTGAAAAAGGGTGGGAGGAATGAAAGGGAAGGAGGAGAGAGGGAGCGGATGGAGCGGAGGAGATGGAAGGGAGTAAGAGGAAGAGAAGGGATGGAGGGGGGTGGGCCACCGGCCACTTCACTTACCGGACGAAACGTGGAAGCAAAAGCACTTCAACTTTAAGCCGATTTTCTGTGAGGTCGTGATACTTACCCGGTTCGAGCCGGCCCATTTAGCAGCGGGAGTAGCTGTGTGGCTCTACCACCGATTAAAGAGTGTTTTACATTATAATCGAAAACTTTCTAAATTTGATTAAAACGATCCCTTTTCCGACTTCAATATTAATTTAGATAAAATATTGTGATAAAAGTTTAAAAACCTATATTAGATTTTTGCATAAACGGGCAAATAATATGTAATGTTTTAAATCACATTTTTTTACGAACTAACACAATTTGTTACAGGAAGGTTCATCCTCAAACATTACTGGGTTAAAAAAGTGAAGTCGGCTCTTTCAACAGAACTGCATTCCGAGCCGTTAGTAGCTTCCTCACGAACAAAATATAAAAATGACGATTCAAAGTGCTTGTAAAGGCCTATTTCAATAAGCATATTTTGATTTGAAGTGCTTATACCCGAAGTGGTTGTATAATCAATTACGTGATATATTTTACTGGTAACGGAGGAATTTGTATCATTGGCTTATGATATGTGAAGCCTTAGATTAGAAAAGGTTTCGTTAATATGTAACAGACACGTACAGAAGTCACTGGCAATATCGATACTTATATATCAACGTAGGAAAGCACGAACGTGGTAGATGACACATGAAGTCATTTTTTTTTTATTAAATTTTTGTCCAAATCAGTAAATTGAACCAAGTCAATCAAGTTTTGGTTTTGCAGGTTACTACGTTTTTGCTTTGTGTGGTTTTAAATGATAGCCATAGTATGTTTAATTCACGACGACGATTCACTTTAATAACAGTATATCCATATAGAATAAATAAATAAATATCAAGGGACATCTCACACATTGCCATCTGATCCCAAACTAGGCAGAGCCTGTACTATGGTAATAAGACAACTGATATACATACTTATATATTTTAAATGCATTTATATTTCGGATAATGTATGTATATACATAATTTTCACTATTAACAATATATAATAAATCACATTCAAATAACATATTTTAGCCTGTTGATGTGGTGCTCCTAACTGCAAAGCCTTGGCGGGTCGTGGGTTCGATTCTCACCCAGGACAAAATATTTGTGCGATGAGCATAGGTATTTGTTCTGTGTCCGAGTGTCAATTGTCTATAAAGTATATACACCAGTTGTCTAATTACCATACACAGGCTCTGTTTAGTTTGGGATCAGATGGCGATGTATGAGATGTCTCATGATATTATTATTACATTTTGAGTGAAGTTATGTGTATGTACATTTTAATATAGATTTTTGTTATAAGAATATTTAGTTCTTGCTTGTCTTTTTTCAGATTACAACACTAAATCTAATCCATCCTAACGATGTAAATATTTCAATAAGCAAATGATATAAAAAACTCACCGCACTGCCTCGAGTAGATGTCTCAGCAACTCATGAGCATCATGTTGATCACCACCACCAAACTGGGGCAGTTTGTTGACCAGAGCGAGTAGTAGCTTCCTAGGTGTATAGACACCGCCTTCACCTAATATTAGACAAAATGTATTAGTTAATTTTTAACCCCTTGAACTGAAATGACGAGTTAAGCTCATCATGAACTTTCTTGACACTAATTATGTTCTTATATGGATATACATACAACAATAAACATTCATATGTGTGAAACAAATATTATTTTTAAATTTTAATTAAATTTAATAATTACAAATTATTTGAGTAACAAAACCCAAGTTTCTATATCAATTCCTCCTTGTCAAATCAAATCAAAATTCAAATAGGTTTTTACAAATAATTTTGAATTGTTATATTTACATTGTGTTTGTGAGTAAGCTACTCCTGGCTTGGAATACAGTTCTGTTGAGAAAAGCCGGCCAGAAACTCAACAGTTGCTCTTTTAAAATACCAATACAGTATGATAGGCCTTAATACAATGTACTAACTATCCCATACATGAGTCAATTAAGTTCCATGCATTTTGATCTACCAGAAACTCCTGAACAATGTAATAGGCTTTAAGCAACAAAATGTTCTTAATTTAAGTTTTAAAAGGGCCAAGTGGTAGATCTAAGATATTGTATATACCAATGTCCATGCCGGATTTTTTCACCTTTTGGAGATGACATCATGGTGTTACAAGCTTATTTTTATTTGTAGTATTCACTGTGTGTCTGCCACTGATTATAATAAAATTATGAATATTTTGTTTAATGAACACTATATTACAAAGTGTATATTGTGAGGAAACCATTAAAATACCAGTTTTTAAAAAAAAATCTCACAGGGAATCTCAAGCTCTCAGGTTATAAATACCTCGCTCAGCTCTTTTCTGAAGAATAAATACCGAATTTATCTCAGCAGCATTACCCTACAATAGGCTACCATAAGAAAGAACCCTGCAATCTTAGAGAAATAAAAAGAATACTATTGATTCTTCAAAAATGACAGACTGAGTTAATGTACTGTTACTGTAGTATATTAACATGCTTGCCTAAACATAAAATAAATGTGACATGTCCCAAAGTGCTTGTTGCATCTACAAATTAAAATTAAGATAAACATAATCTAGATCAATGCAAAAATTTTAACATTTTAATAATTCAATAACAAAATAAAATTTCGTTTTGTAAAACCCTATAATTGTACTTTGATTATAGCAGTGTGCAAAATTCTAAATCAGTAATAAGAAATTTTCAAAATTAATTACATGTTGACAAACAATAGTTGTTTAAAATTATTGAAGTTTTTTTCTAAACAGAAATTGAAATCATAATAAACAGTTATGTACTGCATTATTAAATTTCCATTTATCATTTACCTATTTTAATTCATCTTGCTAGAGTAGCAAATTTAAGTAAAGACTGCAAAAGGGAAATTGTTAAGCACCTTTATGTTATAATAACTTAAAAGTATTAGGTATTGAAATATATGAAAGTCGTAACTGAATCTACATCCATTTCACAATTCATTTCATTTTAAATACAATAATTTGAATCCATATTTAACTATGGTAAGCAGATTTGGAGGTAATGTTTTCAAATAATTCCAACACAGCCATAATATTTTTGTTAAATTCATAAAATTTTATTCCGTTAAAGAAAGAGAAGAGTACTACAATTATATTGTACTAAAAACAAAGGATCAACAGAAACTTATTTTACTAAATTTTTCCTAATATTTGTCAGTTTCTTCTCTTTTGAGCAGAAGCAACTATCAACATACAATATTATGTTGTACCATGAAATATATATATAAAATGAAGCAATATATACTAACATAGAATATATAAGCAGAACTGTTTTTAGGACAGTTTCATTATAGTGTTTCTCATTTGGATATAGGTCACTAAGCATAGAATAGAATGACTATTTTAGATATAGAATTATCTGTCACCTTGTTCAAATTTAAGTTTCAATTTAGTGTAACATGTTGCACATCTTAAACAAAAATAGCATAGTAAAGTATTAATTACTCTGCAGATAATTGATTAATCAGTGACTACTATTTTAGTTTTCAAAATAATAATAGTTTGGATTATTTCAATTAAATATTTATCCTAAAAATATTGGTTATTATTTTTCCATTTACATGTATTGTTAACAATTGTATTAAATTTATGCTGTTTTATAATTTATCATAAAAAATATTCTTTTAACTTTCAATTTAGACATCAATTTTATGCTGTTTTTCTATTTTATTACATTTTGATAGCAAAGATTGTTAAATATGTCTAACATTTTAATATTGTATGCCAAAAAGGCAAGTTATCTTAGTTATCAACAACCTTTAACTGGACAATAGATAAATGATCAATTGATTGATTATTTATTTATTGTCCAGTTAAAGGTTGTTGATATTTATTATATACTTATATAAATAAATAAATAAATTATTCCTTTAAGTATTATATTCAATTTTCCATTGTTAATAGGTATGGATATAAATTTCAAATAAATTTTTTACTTTTTCTATTCTCCATCAGCAGTCCATATGCCAAAAAGCATACCTAAGCAAAAAACAAATTTAAAGTCCTATTGCCAATAATAAAGATAAACCAACAAACATACTGTCACATTTATAGCACAGTGTGAGTAAGCTGAAAGTTAGAATACCCTTCAGTTAATATCAACAATGTAATTTAAAGTGAAATTAAATGGTTGAATTATATGTGAATCACTCACCCGCTTGCAATTCTGCCAAAGTTTCTGACAAAGTACGAGTCAAGGTACCCCACTCTCCCAGTTGCCCTGTTATCGGTGGTAGCTCTACTTCCTTTACATCATCTCCATCTGGTTTGAGTTTTAATTTCCCTCCAGGTAAAGTAAACCTCTCTCCTGGAGTTGCCATTTCATGCAGAACATCTTGTAAATATGGTGTTTGCACCAAGCATTGCATTACTGAATTAAAGAAGCATGTATTTCCTAAATTTGAGAGACCTCTCACTCTCGGGAAATTTAAAGCTATAACCTTATCTTTTCCTTTTGAAAATTGATCAGTTTTAATTATTGATTCAACTGGTAAAGGCACATCAAAGTTTTTGGGTTGAGTATCAAAGAGGGGCTCAAAAAGAGATGGTAGGGATTTATTACTGGATGCTTGCTTCTTAACATACTCAATACATTCATGCAACTTTTTAGAGCTTGAGGCTGTTACCTCATTGTTACAACTGTAGCAATAGATTTCCCATGTTGCAGTATTGGCAGTCAGCGAATGGCAGTCGGAGTGTGGCGTGTTGAAATGGTTCAGAGCATGTTTATTACGTGTACGTCCGCAAAGTTGCGTGCCACATCGTAAACACATCCAAAGAGTAAGGTCTTCTTCAAAATACGGGTCGGGCGCTTCGATTTTGTTAGACTTCTTGCATTCTGCACATTCCTTTTCAAAGCCTCCCGATTTTAAGGCCTTCTTTAATCTTGTCAAGTCTACAGCTTTAGCCACATGAGGGCATGCGGATTTCACACTTTCATCGCAAGACTCCGTAGATTCATCACCATTTTCCCCGGGATCACTTTGTCTCTTTTTTTTCACCATTGTTGCGTTTATTTAGGTCGTTACGCCTGCAATGTAATGAGATACACTCGTAATAATAACCACACGAACACAAAAAGAAGAAAATGTCAAATCTGTGTCGATTGCCTTTGCACGCGTGACGACGCACATTCACTAAGAAACCACCAAAGGGAATATTTTTTTTAATCAAATGTCTATTTATAAAATACAACAAAACTTACTGTTACATACGATGACAAAAACTTTATGCTACAACGTCGTAAATGAACAAATTTCTCAGGTTTTTTGTTACAAAAGTATACCACAGTCGTCAGACATCTTGACAATGTTGGCAGCATCAAAAATTAAAATTCATGGTTACTTCAATCTATTCATATCGATTAGCTTTATTTCCAAAGGACGAGTAACCGAAGCACGATAATTCGAAGTGGTCATCTAGCGGCAAATACTAGAACTAAATTTCTGAAACGTCAACATGACCGTGATGGAATTTGGTAGTCAAGTTGAAATTTCCTATTGATTTTTAATATTATTTTTATTTAAAGAATTTAAGTAATTTACAAACTCTAGCTTTACTAAAACGAACAGTGACGAAAGTGTTCTCTAAATATGTAGTTTTTTTATATATCCCTAAAAAAATTTTTGGACGTTGTTATTGTTGTTGCCTACAGTCTTAATAAATTCATCAGAATGTCTCTACCAGGAAATGGAATATTCGTGGTGCAAGGCGAGATGGCTATGCTCGTTACCGCCATGCGTCGCAGCACGCGCTGGGGCTCCCACTCTTTTCCTAACGAGGAGTATGACGTCCTAATGAGAACTTTCCAGGACTTGAAGACAATTCTGAATCAAGTAGGAGATTTACGGCTTCTCGATCCATCAACGTATTTAAGTCCCTTTCTTGAAGTAATTAGAAGCAAGGAGACTACTGGACCTGTTACAAGTTTAGCACTGTCTGCCATACATAAATTTTTGTCATATGGACTTATTGGTGAGGATTTAAATTTCTAATATTTAAGTTTTACTAACAAAAACAAAAATAGTTGTGATGACTGGTTGTGTAGTCTATTATATAGGTAGGAGGTTTTTGGCCTGTTGTTTCATCATCTTTTACCTTTATTTCAAATAAAACCAATAAAATAACAGACTTTTTATTAAATATTTTTTTACTCAAAAGTATTTTATAGTTTCTAGAGACTAGAGAAAATTGCTAGTGTAACATGCAAGTTTGTTAACAATCTTTTTTTTTAAAGTGAGAATATGAGTAAATTTTTTTTGAATAAATATAACTTCTGTGTTAAGATTGACATTAGGCAAAACTTAGAAGTTGTGTTTAAATGAAATTATTTTCATTTAAATCAAAATTGAAAAGAAGTTCCATTTTAAGGTAGAAATATCTTTTGTTGTGAGTGTTTTATATATACAAATAAACTTCACATGGACTACAACACTCATAATTTTGTTGTTCATTGAAGTTCATGCAAAAAAGCCCTATGTGGGAATCAAAGTTACAATGCTAAAGTTCCTCACTGAATGCCAAATATTAATGGGTAGTATGTGATATTCCATAATATGCAATATATGACACTTCAAATGATAAATTGTTATCAAATGTTGATAAACTTTTGTTTTAGATATATTAAGCAATATAATGGTACACAACAATTCATGCAGAATAAATGTTTCATATATACTTCATCCCATTTTTTATTTTTCCTTTGCTGTAATTTTTTTTAATTTCTTTATGAAAATGTCAGAAATTACACTTTACTCAAGTTGAACCAAGTTATGAAAGAGTTTCATCATATTGCATTATTATTATCATCATTTTTTTAATGAAATCAATTTAAAAAAGAATTTAAAATATTTTTTTTTATATTATTTGAAATAAAAAAATTAAAAAAGTGAGTGGCACTTGCCGCCTACGGCAGATGCCACTCACTTTTATAAATTTCTTACTTGATGGTAAGTGATGGCTGCTGCCAATAGGCATTTTTAACATAGTTTACAAATGCGTTGCTGGCCTTTGAGAAAGAGAAGGGAAGGGAGTGGAAGAGAGGGAGGTTAGGCCATCTGGCACCTCACTTACTGGACGAAACATGAATGCACAAACACTTCCACTTCACAACAATTTTCTGTGAGATTGTGGTACTTATCTCTTTTGAACCGGTATATTCAGCAGCAGCAAGAGTTGCCACTGTAAAAATTACCCCATTATCATTTATTCTACCAAGCAGTCAGCATTACTGTGGCCTGTTAGAAGGGTGGCCAGTGAATTATAAGGAAGTAGAGCAAGCATGTTGCTCATTGTCAAGTGTACAATTTACTTATCTCATTACTTTATTTTGTAAAAAATATCCTTATTTACATTGCAAATATTAAATGGGTGTTCCTTGGTTTGTTCTTATTACTCCTAATTTATATATTATACAGCTTTCGCATATAAAATGGCATGATTTTTTGCATATATATAGTTTTTGTCATAGATAGTGACCTAGCCTTTTTCTGCTTGAATTGCAAGAGAGAGTAAAAGTAAAACAAAATCGAAATTAAAGTAATTGGTGTAACCAAGCGGCAGAGAATAGATAATTGGGCCTTTTGGTTTTGGTATGAGAGAGTCAGGCACCTCTCTCAAAAATTTAACTTTACATGGTCAATATTACTTTTTGTAAGTGTTTGCAGAATTAACTTATGTGTTTTCTTCTAAATCAATTTCAGATCCAACACATCCAAGTGTACCAGCTACAGTGGAAGATATAGCAGATGCTGTTACGCATGCTCGATTTGTTGGTACTGATCACTCATCAGATGGAGTGGTGCTTATGAAGATATTGCAAGTCAGTAATAATAATAATATTTATTGCACCTATTAAGTAGTATATAATTTTAATAATCGTAGCATAGGTAAAAACATTAGGGAAAGAGGAAGTGGCTCAGCATAACCTGCCACAGAATAAGTATCCCGTACAGAGACGCACCTTGCTTCTGGGATGATCTGCGGGAGTGAGGCGTGACTCCCCTATCGCCGATTGTAATGTTCAAGCTTAGATTTACTAATGATTTGTTATTACTTTAAATTAGGATTAAAAGGGAAATTACATAAAATATACAATAAGAAATTAAAATTAAATAGTAATTAAAAAATTTAAACGAAAAATAAAAGAATAACATAATTAAAAACATAAAATTTAGTACAGAACATACCTCTTAACCATTCATTATATTAACGTGACTAATGGATATCTGAAATTTATTTTGTTAGAGCTTGTATTAACTTTCTGGATAATGTTTGGTATAGTTTTCTGAAATCTTGTGTAGTAGTAATACACAAATTATAAAACATTTGAATCAAAATATAACATTTTGCACATATGGAGGATAGATAGGAGGAAATATTGGTGATTATTACTAAAGCGTGATTAAAAAGGTAAATTACATGAAATATTAACTGTTTTATGTTCACACAGATAATTTCCAAGATTTTGTTGTTTTTTTTTAAATATTTGAAAGCCACATTCAAAACTATGTATTATACTTATAATTAAAGTGTATGTGTTAATTTTAGATGTGCATTTATACCAAATTGCTGCAAGACCTCTTGAATTTAAAAATTCGATTGCGGTTGACATTCAAAAATTAATGGTTTTTATGACTTAATGCTTCCGGCTGGCAATTTTTGTTTTAAAAGATGAAATGAGTAGGTTATGTGCTTGACTGTCAGTAGCACAATTGTGTTACACAGAACTTGCTTGGTTCTATGCCCTGCTTATTACCCAGAGATATAAGATGGTCTGTCTGATGTGTCAAACTGTCTGCCCCATTAAGCTGGGAATATTTCCCTTCTAACCGGAATACAGTGATTGCACACTATTGTTTGGCGGTTATATGAGTGACAATGTAAGTGGTGGTAACACAGGCAATACAACATGATGCCACCGATTAAATTTAAGGAACTGTTTGCTTTATTAAAGTGATAGCGCATGGCTAACAATATTTGTTAATATTTAATTTAGAAATAAATATGCATGCAGACCAACATCAATCCTATTCTAATTGAAAGCAAGTCCTAGTAGCAATGGTACATATTTTTTATTGTTGATAAAAGAAGCCTATTTCTAGATCTTTGTTACTTCTTGGGTCAAGTTAATTGATGTTCCTGTAATGTCAATATTATAAGTCTAATCTTGTATATAATAAATCTAATTTGACATCTTTGTTGCTGGTTTGTACATACCCTTATTGATTTCGTCATTGCAACCTTGGAATTCTACATTTGCAGGTTCTTCGCACGCTGATGTTGAGCCCAGAGGGAGCTATGTTGACAGATGAGAGTGTATGCGAAGTCATGCTCAGTTGTTTTCGAATTTGTTTCGAAACAAGATTAACAGGTTTGTGCAGTTTTCAATAGAAATATTAACCCCCTTTGCACTCGAGGCGATTTCGGCCATTAGGTAAACATTTTACAGACACTTATAAATATTTATAAACAAACAAGCGTATACGAATAATAAAATTTACCCATTTTATTCATTTATATGTCGTTCGTTTAGCGGCGTAATCTGCTGACCGAGTTCACACTCGAAATTTTTCTTTCGCCTGTTCTACTCAGGATTGAGTCGTTTTCTTCCGAACAGGTAATAGAATCATTAGACGTTAAAAATGATTGTAAATCAATCCAATTTTGAATAAAGAATTTTTGACTTTGACTTGATTTTGGTATTAAGATATATAACCAAATTAACGAGTTAAAAGTTTTTCATTTTACGGTTGTAGAGCCGCGCACCTATTCCCTCTGCTGAATGGGCCGGCTCGAACCGGATTAGTACCACGGCCTTACAGAAAATCGGCGCAAAGTGAAAGAGTTTTTGCTTCAGCGTTTCGTCCGCTGAGTGAGGTGACTGTTGGTCCATCCCTCCCTCTCAAATTTCCTCCTACATCTGCCCCAATCCACTCTCTTCCTCTATACCCTTACCCCTCCTCCCTGCCTCTCACTTCTTCCTTCCTCTTCTAAACATCCCCCCCTCCCCTCCTTAAAGCCTAGCAACGCATTTGCAAGTTCTATAATGCTGCAAATGTCCATGGGCGGCGGTGATCACTTACCATTAGGTGAGCCGTTTGCTTG
>DWHO01002039.1:0-14053 GCA_018247575.1 Eurytides lysithous rurik | reverse complement strand
TGTCACAAGTGTCCGTGGGCGCCGATCGCTCACCATCAAGTGAGCCGCTTGCACGTTTGCATACTACTTAACAGCCTATATATGTCCCACTGCTGGGCACAGGCCTCCTCTATACCGGAGTGGGGCAAAATGTAGTTACGACTACTGATTACTTTTTATTTTATTTTTTATTTCTAACATTTTTTCTGTTTCATCAAAAAATATATTATTATAGTGTTTTTAAGTCTATTCTAAGAATGTCTTGTTTTGTTAAAACACGATATTCGTAGAAAAGATATCAAAAAAAATGTTTTAGTTATAAGTAGTTAGTAATCGTAACTACATTTTGCTCCCCACTCTGCTCTATACAGAGAGTATAAGGGCACAGACCGCCATGCGGCCCTACTGCGGATTGGCGGACTTTACATATTTAAGATTTCTTTTTATTGTTTCCCGAATATGCAGGTTTCCTCACGATGTTTTCCTCCACCGTTGAGCACGTGGCAAATCGGCACTTAAATTTGCTAATTATAACTTAACAAATTCATTGGTGCCGGCACCGGGATTTCAACTCAGGTCGCTCGAGTATATTGAATTAAAAGCTAGCGCCCGGACACTGAGCTACCACGGCTTACGTTTGCATAGGCCACAACAAAAAAAAACGAAATACCAGCGCTTATCCTGTGCACTCGCCAAAACTGACCACATGCCTATTATAGAAAATTTTATTCAAAACCTATTAATTTAATTCAACATCGATTAAATCGTAAAAAATATAATGGCATATAATGACTGACCCGTTGGTGTAGTGGTTAGTGCTCCTGACTGCAAAGCCAAAGGTCGTGGGTTCGATTCCCACCCAGAATAAAATATTTGTGCGACGAGCATAGGTATTTGTTCTGTGTCTGGGTGTTAATTATCTATATAAGTATATATTTTAAAATATATATGTATGTATACCAGCTGTCTGATTACCATAGTATAGGCTCTGCCTAGTTTGGGATCGGATGGCAATGTTTGAGATGTCCCATGATATTATTATTATTATATTTATATTTAATATACTTATATATTTATTATTATTATTATTATACGTAGTTACTATACGTATAGATACCGGCCACGTGTAAGTACGTCAATACCACCAGGAGTTCATAGCATTTGAGATGCGTCATATCGTACATTGTATTGTTGTTGGCTGTCGTAATGCCTTACTACGCCTCAACTCCTAAATGGTTTACTAGATCGCCTCATATCGAACCTTATTTGTATGCCGTTAAAGTTTAATATCGAGCGAGCACCTTATCGCGGTTTTGCCAAGACAAACCCGAGATAGACAAATGTTCCTATATCTAATCTGCCAAATGTAAATACCAATTGTCAATTTGATGTCCGTTTGGAGCAGATGCATATTAATATAAGCTATTGGCGAAATGTACGGTATTAATATAAGCTATTGGCTAAATATATTTAAGCTATTGGCTTCGGCGTCGCAGGTCGTTGGTTCGATTCCCACCCGGGGTAAATATTTGTATGAACTACAAATATTTGTATCGGATCTTGGTGTTTATCCGCGTAAAATGTATGTCGCCTAAACGTATATATAACATAAGTCCTTTTTTTTTACCCCTTAATGCACATTTTTTAATAAATAAAAAAAAATAAAAAAAAAACATAAGCTAACGCAAATCCTGAGAATGGCAATAATCTGCCACCCAACGTGACAGATACGGACTTAAAATATTTGGAAAATTATATTTCTATATTAACCGTGACGTTCACGGAGCTGCACAATTCTGCCGGTAAACGTTGCCCGTATATGTCACGGAGATGTGCATTAAGCGGTTAAGTGGTAGCATTCTTTTAGAAGTCCATCCTGGGTCGGTAGTGCCTTGCCAGTTTAGTAAGCAATACACCTTTTAGGTGCAGTTAAGCAATTAGTACAAAATAGTGCTTAGCGGAAGAATAACTGCGTTAGTGAGGGTAGTTCTGCGTTCCGGTTCAGACGACAATGTTGCCAGCGCATTTTTGAGCATAAAGACGGATCATCTCACTTCTTTACACCTTCAGCTTTAGCTAAGTAGTTTTAAACACTGTATGACATTTTTTTTTTGAATAGGCTGACAAACGACTTGCCAATGCATTGCCAGCCTTTAAAGGAATATTTGAAAGAGGGAAAGAAGAAGAGTGAGAGGGAAGGATGACGATAAAAGATGCAGGGGAGGAGAAGGGGAAGAGGTGGAGGTAGGTAGGGAAGTAAAAGAGGAAGAAAGGGAAGGCGAAAGGAAAAACACTTCCATTTTATTTTCCGAGTTTTTACGAGGTCGTGGTACATATCCGGTTCGACGTGGCCCATTCGGAAGCGGAAGCAGCTGCGTGGCTCTACCACCGTATGCAATGTGTTGTTATAGACAACTACTCACTAACCATAAGCGCACGACTCTCTCGTCTTATCACTTTATTTAATAATAATAATATCATGGGACATCTCACACATTGCTATCTGATCCCAAACTAGGCAGATTCTGTGCTATAGTGATCTGGCAACTGATATATATACTTATATATTTTTAAATATATACTTATATGGATAATTAACACTCAGACACAGAACAAATACCTATGCTCTTCACATAAATACTTTGTTCTGTGTGGGAATCGAACCCACGACCTTTGGTTTTGCAGTCAGGAGCACTAACCACTACACCAACGGGCCAGTCAAAATTTAATAACAAAGCACAACTTTCTCTACCTCAGCTAATTAAATTAGCCATCGTCCTCATACCAATATTACAATCAAAAAATTAATTGATTGTAAAATATTTTAAATGGGAATTCATATATATAAACAACATAATCTTTCCTCGTCAACTGTTACGGTCCAATACCACTTAATTTTGTCCGACTCTTTATAAGAATTATATTCAGTTCTTCAAACATCTGCCATTGCATTGTGTTGGAAAAGGGGAAAAATCTGAAATCGTCGATTCACTGAATTTACAGTAATAACGCAACAAACCCGTCCAAGTTTTTAATTGCCCTATAAACACAACAAACAAACGCGAATAAAGGAACGAGCAATCCGCTGTTATTTCGCGTTAATGAGTAAAACTTTGAAATATCGACTCCCCGCTGGAAGCTCGAACATCGTCTAAAAGTGATTAGCCCGCCTGGAGGGAACGGAAGCGAGATAAGGTAATCGATTCAGTAAAAATTACGTTTTCGTTTTTAAAATCAAAACTCGCATTCGAAAAATGGACAACACAACGCGGGGTTGACCTCATAAAAGAAATATTCACACAAATTTAGACATTTACACAATATTAGAATATCTACGGGTTCTGGTGTCAATTTTAAATTGGAAAACTCACATTGCAAAACGCAATGCAGGGTTGATTTCATATCAAAAGACAGTAATCTCCCCTATAATACGGTAGATTGGTTCCGCGTTATGTGAAAACGCGTTGTAGGAGTATCCCCGTATAATATGAAAATGCGTTATAAGAGTACCGCGTTATAGCGGGGATTACTGAAGCCACATAACTAGACAACGGTTAGAATATCTACAAAAATAACATTTTATTGAATCAAACTTATTCTGTTCTGAATCCCGTAAATCGGTGTAAAAGGAGATTTAATTGGATGTACTTACTTAAAAAGAACTCCGTAAGAACGAGTCAAAAACGCGTCCGATACGCCGGCGTCGTTCTGTCTACGGAGCGGGAATTTTCCTTAACAAGGGAGGGAGCCGCTGAAAAAAGTCCATTCTAGTTTTAATTACTATGCCGCCGGACAGGCCTCGCCGCCGTCAGGACTGACCGGGGCTTTTTAATTTTACGCCGTAATTAGATTTTTCTAGAAAACGTCCGCGGTCGGTCGGAGGCGCTGTCGGTAAACGATTCGCCTCTGCTCCTTGACTCGTTTAATCTCACAACCTATGAACATGCAATGTATATTTAACCTATATTAACCAACTCTTTTTGTTACATGTAGAAAAATAAGCGACACATGTTTAGTTAAGAATGTAAATTCTGATAGTATAAAACCTCGTGATAGTATATATAAAACCTTTTTTAAAAAAAGAAAAAAAAGGCAATTGGCGATTATGAAGTTTTCATTATATTTTCACACACATAGCTATAGCCCATAAATAGTAAATAAACGAAAAAGTTCTAAGAGAAAAGAAATTTTTCGCTAATGCACCTTTATTCACCAAAATATTGTTATAAAGTTACTATAGAAACAACAGCATAATAAAAATGTATCCCAACAGTCTTGTTTATAAATGCGTCTACATGTTAATCTTAAAATAACGATGGCGTCTACAAGGAGCGCTCCTCGGTCCGCAACTGTATAATTTGTTCCGACGCGCACTTAGTTAAAGCTAAACAGCATCAGCGGCCATTACTAGGCTATCATGGACTGAAAGAGGTCGGTGTGGTTCGTTTACATTTCCAATTGCATCTCGACTCGCACCGTGGCCGAGGGCGATGCATTAACATAATTGCAGCCACTGTATTGATTGGCCTTTGCAAGCCTCTAGCGGAAGTAAAGAGACTGTTGCGGACTGTTTTGGAATATGCAAACATTTCTTTTGCCAAATGCAATACGTAGCATAGTTTTTTTCTTACAACTGTGCATTATCTTGCGGAAGCAGATCAGACCTTAAACGAATGAGACAAATCTTTGTTGTTAATATTTCGATTAAACATCAAAATTTACAAACAAACTCCTATGAATTCTAAGTGTTTAATATAATCTTTTCAATTAATACATTAAATAAAGTTAAGTTGTGTTAACTGAAACACGAAATATATTTATAATCATATCTTCTTATTGAGAGACCTGATTTCCTTTAAAAAGAAGTCAAACTGTTAACGTTACAACCCTGTATACTTCTATTAAGGATGCAAGCGAAACAATAGTTATGTCGTGAAGTAGCCGACGTTAATTGCCAAGGTGCTATCACGAATCTCCGTGCGAACGCCGACCGCTCATTATAATAAACACCCGATCACTTTGTGGAGCAAAATTGAATAATGCCCGTATTGGCATTTTGATTCGCATGACTCAGGTCGTATATTGCAACTAAGGCGCATTGACTGACGATCACTGGACTTATTTTTAGTAATAAAAAGTAAACGGCTAAAGTAAACGACCGAATGTCTACGAATACCAGTACCAAATAC
The DNA here is from genome assembly GCA_018247575.1 of Eurytides lysithous rurik. Taxonomy (NCBI): domain Eukaryota; kingdom Metazoa; phylum Arthropoda; class Insecta; order Lepidoptera; family Papilionidae; genus Eurytides; species Eurytides lysithous. Next base: position 8,885 of record DWHO01002039.1, on the reverse strand, counting down.
CCGTAACAATACTGATAATACCAAATATATTATATATTTAGAAATTATTCAAAAAGTATATAAGCTTCTCGTACTTTCTTTTATTGTTATGTTATTATTATTGGTCTGAGTTTCTTTCGCATGTTCTTCTCAGGACCGGGGTATTTTTCCCGAACAGGTAGTAGAATCAATAGACGTCAAAAAGTGATTGCAAACCGATCCAATTTTGAATAAAGAATTTTTACTTTGACTTTGATTATTATTTTAAACTCAGCCGCTAACGGCGTTGCTATCGCTTAAACATTTGCGATTAAACATAACGACACTGGTTATTGGATTTTTCCCCGTAATTAAAACCGCAAGTGAAAGGAAATCAACGCTAACCGTTCGAGCGGTCGCCCGAGATATTGGACCGGCAGTAATTTAAAGACGCTGTTAATTTCCGCCTAATAGATTTTTATGAAACCCCCCGCTCCTATCTGTGCGGTAAAAATAACCGACGCGCCGGCGACCCGCTCCGAATGACAAGCGTCCACCGTAACGGGCAGGAAACGCCGCGTCTAAATATTTTTCTTCATTTTTGCCAAACGCCCCGAGAATGACATCGCCGGAGCTCCTTATCTAAGGTCAGCTCAAATCCCGGACGAACGGAGCTTTCTAAAATGAACTCCAACATGGCAACATCTGAATCGTGCTTATTTTGAATCAGTATGAACCAATAATTTATTTTACTTCCTTTTGTTGCCATCGTATTATTATTGCCATCATATTACTTTCATAATTACGTCCTCATATTATCTGGCTACCTTGAAATGATGAAAGTACGTAATAAATTCCTATACACATATTAACATTATAGCAAGTTATTTGAAATTTAGTTATTTAGTAAGTTCTTCGTGTGTATTTGAATAGTATCATGTGATCAAATGAGTCAGAATAAGAAATCAATTGCTTAAAAATATTTATGTTGTACTTGGCACATGGAACAATTTGCGACTGAAATCGCGGAGCATTTTGGTCAACACGATCGCTTAAGTGCTTTAGTCATCCAGGCTTCGACTTTCGAACACAAACAGAATAGACGTCAGTGACAATGCATTTAAATCGTTCTGTTTTCTTCACATTTCAATCTCGTATAATATTTAACTGCTAGAAAGCACTCCACGGCGTCGTCTTTGAACCGGTAGCTCTAGAAATAGTCAAGCTAATCCTGCTGACACGACGCCGTTACGACAAAAGGGCGACCGTTTTATGAACTATCGAAAGCTGGTCCGCTTCACTCTTGCCTCTATTAGATTAGGACGATTCGGTGCAGAATCGCTGATTTCGAAACCCGCACCCGGATTACTTCGTACCGCTGATTATACCCGAACCGTTTAATTTTTAGTGCAAGTTTGTGCTTCACCTCGGGTTGCTGAACTTGGACTAGAGATTAAAGCTAGTGGTTCCGGCGTTAACTTTAGAAAAACCAGTGATCAGTGAGAATCCATAATCACCTCATTCTTTTTGTATTTCAAGTACAGTACACAGATTCCTCTCCACTTTTCCAGTATAAATATAACCGTTCTTACGAATTAAATGCCAAGCATAGGTTTGTATTGATTACGGAAATGGAATATACATGAAGACAAAAAAAGAATCCAATTTCACAAAAAAAATACTGTGTCAAGGTTCACTTTTATTTTTGAAGCTCATTAAAAATTCAGATCTTGAAATTGGTCCGTAACCTTAATTGATGCCATTTCGTTGGACAATCCTGTGAAAAATAAATCATACACCCCTGCGCAATAGAGCGATTGAAAATTATTTGTCATTCTGGAATGTCGGGATAATGTCACCGGAACGATACCTTCGCTCCCTTGCTGTGTGCTAACGCGTTTAGAATAAGTAATCTAGTTTCAGTTTCGTCCCTATTGGTTTCTTTGGGTTTGTTTTTATTAACATAATAAAATTACTTTATCGGACTTAACTCAAAGCGTTTGTCGGTCCAATTTGCATAGTTCTTTTTAGTTATCTAATTTTTTTTATACGAAAATTACCAATCAGTTTCTCATAAAAAAATAAACTGCTTAATTGAAACTCATGTACTACGAAAGTCGTAAATAACTTTTTTTTTATTACATTACTCCAATTCTTATTTTTTAAGGACAGTTTAATTCAAGCTAACAACTTTTTTACTTTTTTGCCTTTCGTTGCATCTATTTCAACGTAGGTTTTTTGTCTGAACGTAAATTTACGAAAATCGTAAATTACGTGAAAGTTCATCGTATTTTATCTTGTGAATAATGATTTTAAAAATATGCGTATGCAATGCAATTGCCTGAATAAGATTAAAAGATAGAGAAATCATCATAGCCGTTATAGTGAACTAAACAAATAATCGAAAAACACCAAGTGATATTTTACACAAATCGCAAAACGCAACGCATACAAATAACTTCATCAGACACACAGATCCACAAAGAGCTAAATCTCGCAATAACATTTAGATTTCTGTCGGTAAAGTAAAGCAAACCACGATAACGGTCATAACACATTCCGCGGTGGCAACTCCCAAGATTGATTCCACAATTTGAAGGGGAAAATTAAGGTTTCTCTGCAATATTTTAAATTTATTTGCTTTTGCGATGCAAATTATGAAATAGAGCTGGGGGGAGGGAGCTGCGGGTTTTTTTTTCATTTCCTTCCCTTTAATCGAACAGGGGGGAGCATTGTTGCTTCTGTAGGGGTAAGGAGACTGTTTGTTTTCTGCTATTTGATGTCTTGTGCATTCTGTTTAAGCTAATATTTGTAAACCGCAAGTGGATCTAAAAATTAAACATATTTTAGTTTCCATACATACATATACTTACAACATTTAGGCGTATAGAAATTATTATATCTTCTTAATGGGTGATAGCAATTCGCCTATAACGTTCTAGTAGAATATGTCAAGAGGTGGGGATCTGCAAATTGTTGTTTAGAATAAAAACTCTGGGAGTCGCCCACAATAACGAATTTTAAAAGGTTTCTTCGAATCTTCACAAACTCGGACCGTGAGTCTCAGCTTATCGCTTTCGCAAAGCCTTCCCGACAATATTCGGCGAAGCGCCGTCCAATACTTCCAATAATAAACGTAACCGGCAAAAACTAATCTAACTCGAACACTCGTAAAGATAACAGAGGTCGCCCCCGCGGGGAGTTTCACTGTTTAGCCGCTTTAACAACTCTGTCGAAGTGAGCCTGCCCATAATTCACCGAGGCCTCGGTAATGGCCTCGGAGCCCGATGGCATTACAACGATTGCTTATTTCGTCCGAATTATGTTTCGACCTGTAGTGATGTCCACCTTCCGGCCATTGTGAACGGTTCAATTGCAAATCGTTACTTTCCTTTACTGCTTGATACGTTTAGATTAGAGAAATCGATTCGATTGAAAAGATCAATTTTCACGCTCGGTATAATAATGAAATTTATAAATTATTTTGTGATATTACATTTTTTATTTGTGATATTAGACACAGAAAACAACAACCAAAAATCTTTTGTTGCCTTACAAAAATATGGAACAAAGATTTTTCAACTTTAAAGAATTTAATCCCCATTTATCTATTTGTGAATAATGTATAATTATATAAATTTATTCGACAAAGGTGAAATGTAGCAAACTGGTGCAGCAAGAATGACGGCGCATCACCAACACAACAAAGTCAAAGAATGAATATACAAAGAGACAAAGTTAAAAAAAAAACACTCACATTTGCAAATGCGAATAATCAGCACCCACTTGGGATTCCAACCCAGGTTGTGCTATCCCATGCCTTGACTGTCTAAATTGCTATTGATGTCTAATATTAGATGTAGATATTTGATGTATTTTATGAGCAGAAATAAGGACCGCATGACCACATTCGCTATGCAGCTAGAACAATGCCAGCTGATTAGAGCTTACGAACAAATTGCACAACAAAAGAACTGGGAAATGGTTTTGCTGATACAATCGCAATGAGAAGGAACAGCGCTTAAAGCTCGTGCATTACTGCAGACAATGAGGGATGAACTTGACCTTGTGCTATCGATACACCGATCGCTTGCTTAGGATCTTCTACAACAGTGACCCCGGTGTCAGCACCGTGTCTGTGGACTTTAAAGGTGCGCACGATATTGTCTCTGATAAAATGTTACTGTTTTAAAGTTAAATCGATTAATCTTAATCAAGAACTTAATTTTTTTTTAATCTCTTTAAAAAACTCCCCCCACTTTAAGATAGAATTATCATGTGTGCGTACATACACCGTGTATGCAGTAGGTTTGCATACAAAAACTCCACACGGACGAACGCCCAGATCCGGAGCAATTATATGTAGTTCATACAGATATTTAGTCCGCATAGGAATCGAACTCACGACGACGAAGCTAAGCAACCGCACTGAACTAGTCATCTATGTGGTTAACAGCGAATATTTTTAATCCTTTTCTTTCACAAGTCATCAAGTATAAAAAATGTTACATGGGTATTCTTTAACAATTACGATCATTTTAAAATTGCCTATTGAACACAACAATTGCCTATTGAAAACAAAATTGCCTATTAAACACAATTGAGCACGGGACAATTTTGTAAACACTTTTGACATGACGCAACTGAGATGTAACATTGGTGGATGGATGTTTTTGGGTAGAAATTCGTCCGTAATATGTTTTCACGTTTGATATTCCAAGTCTACATTGTTGTGGGTCGCCTCTGCTACGGAGAGACGCCACGCCCTCCTCGGGTCGTGACGAGACATCGTGATGTTACCAGCAATTTGAGGTGCATTACCGTCTTCGTATCGGAGACGTCGGTCCCGCTGATAGACTTCGCTGTAATGGTCCTCGTTGCGTTGGAAAGTGTGCCGTTAACCGCCTCCTCGATTTGCATCCGATTGCTGTTTCAACTGCTTTAATGAATTTAAACGATTCAAGTGCATTCGAATGGCACATGTTTAAACGCTCGTGTCAGCTTATACTTCTAAATAAGGTTCAAATGTGGATATATGTACATATCGAACCTATCAGATGTTTATATAAGTATGCCATATTTCATTTAAGTAAGTTATAATTGTAAATTGTTCTTAGTAAAGTGTAACATTAGCTTGGCTGTAAGTTCACAATTGTATATATTTAAAATAAACAAATTGTAGACTCTTTAAAACAATTCTGACTCGTAATATCTGAACATTTTCATCGTATATTTCAATTTAATTTTCACCTGGCATCAGATCCTAAAATAATTTTATCCGCATTTGAATGTGGAACGAAATATGACATAAATGCATAACATTAACAACATTTTGTGACTGCGACCAAGTGTGATCGACAACGTTATAAATAAATGGTTGATTACCGTAGTCTGTTATAACTGCCTCTCTTGTCACGCAACCGATGTTTGTTGTCGTTACAAAAGGGTATAATTGCTAGCATGTATACTATCCAGGCGTATTTCTATAGTTTTCAGTCATTAACATTACTGAGCTGAAACAAAATTCTTGCAAAATATGTACAAAGTACTACAAAAATTATACATAATAAAACATTCATCAATCATTTATTACAATTATCATTTGTCATTGCTTGTTTCGTGATTACCTTTTCTAACAATTTCATAAATGACTACCTTGGGTTCGATTAAGCCGATAAGGTCACATGCCGTTTCTATCTAACTCTAGGAATGAAACCGTAATGGTCTGATTCAGGGTCAATTTGTGTATTCTAACGACTGTATACATAACACTTTCTTACTGATACTTTAAAATTAGTGTCCAAGAAAGAATGTAATAACAGTTCTACTGCTCTAAGCAACAATTTGAAAAAAAAATCCATTTCAAATCCCAAGCGCTATTCTCATGCACGAACACGAAATAAGTTTTAGAAAACTTCGCAGTGAACTCATAACTATCGCGACGTGACGCGAAACGCCGGTCGAAGTGACCTTATGATGTTCTGTTGAAAGTTTGTTCTTTCCCTGTTATTTTTACATTACATCAGCATATATAACCCACTATTTATTAACTCTTCAAGGTATTGTTATTGTAATTTTATCAACTCAACATTCAGATTCTCATGTTAATACTTCTCCCAGATGAAAATCGAACTCCCGACCTGTGACCAGTGTACTACCATACAAGCCCAAAAGCCCGGCTTGCCATACTAAGGAGTAAAATTTATAAATCTTAATTAGCACGTGATTTCCGCAACGATCAAATTTGAAAATAGATTATTCGGAAATTGTGTGCTGATTAAGGTTTATAAATTTTACTCCTTAGTAGGGCAAGCCGGGCTGTTGGGTTACCGCCCGTATGGTAGTACCGCCACTGCCTGTGACATCGAGACCTTAACAACTATGCAATTAGGCTATATATCGACGTTGGAAAGTAAAAAACGTAGTATTTTTACACATGGAGGATTTTTTTTATTTACATCGTTGAAATCAGTAACTACGTCAAATAATTTTCGTTTTTATGGTTACTACGTTTATACTTTATAACGTCTATGTCATCGTTGTCAAACCTATGCCTGCTATGTGCGGAAAAATATAACTTTGTGATATTGAATAAAAAATGTTCTCCTGTAAATATGAATATGTGATATTTGAATATGAATCAGATTTTTGAAAATGTATTTAAATTAAGATAACATATGTTGCATGATGTTTTAATTGATTTGTACATAATTAAATGAATCAATTTATTTGTAAAATAAATTGATTCATTTTATTTTAATTAGCACATAATTCCCGAATAATTTATTTTTAAATTTGACCGTTGCGGGAATTATGTGCTAATTAAGATTTGTAAATTTTACTCCTTAGTAGGGCAAATCAGGCTTTTGGGATTGTATGGTAGTACCGCCACTGTTTGTGGCATTTAAATAATACGAGAATCTCTTATCACACCGCGAGATATGTATGGAGCCGTCATTAGTTCATCTCATTACTAAAGGCATCTCCAACAAAGCATTAAATGGACAGATCGACTGTTATACACAGATCGCATTAGTGTAATAGCCGCCCGATGTTTTGCTTCAGTGGGCGCATCGTGACCTGTATCACACTTCATTGGTTGTTCATCGTTTTACTCCCCGGCATAATATTGCTGGTATCAACATTTAAAACTTTCTTTCTTAACTTCTCTCTTGTGCTCTTTTTTTTCTGTACAAACCTTCAGTATCGTTTTAACCCCCACCAAAGAACAGATTGGGCATATTTGATATTTAAAGGCTTATTGATTGATTTGTAATGTATACACATCTACATAGCATGATTGATAATGTATCCAGAGGCTATTTACTCGTCATACTAGTCAACCCAAGTTAATCTAGACAAATATTGTGGTAGTAACATAGAGTAGTAGAAGAAAGTAGAAATGGAATAGAAGCTTTCATTAGTATTATCTTATGAATGGTTGTCTATATAACACTTAGGGATAACACCAATTCACCTATCAAAATATTTGTTTGGAATGTTTTAATCATTTTCATCATAATCATGAAACATCAGCTCGAGCAAGTTTCGCCCTGTATAAAATTTCGAAGACGTATGAAGATGCGTAAATATAACACCTCATCGTAGCAATTCCCGACCCCTGTTCGCGAAAATTACTTCTTCATAGAGGGTCTCGGAGTTATTTATAAACCGAATTTCCATATAAAGAGTGCACAATTAGCCCCGAACTCCTCTCCCCATAGACGTTCGCACACGCTGCGTGTATTTGCTCCGCTTCCCTTTTTCCACGCTTGAAACGAATAACAAATGGCCCTCACCTGCGAATTCGGTGCGAATTTGTTGGATATAACAATAAAGACTTGGCACAAAGGTGATGGTGAAGAAATAAAATTTCATCTTGTTTTCTCATCCCGGGCCCTCCCAACCCTTGCCGCGATAGGCGTTGTTGCTAATGTTGGAAGAGGGAAATGTTCAGTTATTTTCTATTTCCCATTACACCTCCATTGTGCGATGAAATAAGCTCGCTTGCCTTCGTCTGTAACGTTCGAAAACTGGGTGTGTTTCTTAATCAAGTTCCTTACAATCTATAAATGTTTATTTGAAAGGTTAGGTTGCCTTTAAATACACATTCATATAATGACAACAATTAAATAAAATACAAAAAAAAATGTATTCGAGTAACATTATCTGAAACTGTGGAGTTAGAGAAATTTATAACATTGAAATTAATCGAAATGTGGTTTTCATCGCGAGAAAAGAATACGGTTCTCTTAGAGCTGCAGTAAAGTAGATTACCAATGCCACTGATCCAAATTACTGACTACTACTTTAATAACCAACACACTGACAATAGAGAGAAATGTTTAGGTGCTCTACCCGTGATGTATTATGATGGATTAAGCGTTAATTACGATAAAGCTTGTAAGATAAAACATGAGAAGATAGAAGTAATAAACACAAATAATATTTCGTAACGAATAAAAAGTAAACAAAAAAATTCTAGACTGACTTACGTTTCAGAAATGATTTCAAAGCAATCATTATGCCAGCATCTTGGAAATTAAGTTTGGGCGGACATTTTTTTTATTCCACAAGCAATAAAAAGTTCTGCGGGCAACAATTTGAGAAAAGAAGCAATCTGAAATATTCATGAAATGATAATAAAGTTATATAAACAAGTTTCGTTTTTGGAAGATGAATATCTTTACTTTGGAGAATATGTAATTTAAGAGACGACATAATGGCTTTACCAAACAACTTAGGGTTTCGAATTTGAAAATTTTAAACACAGGAAACATATAATAGTAGAGTCATGCAGCTGCTCCTGCTGAATGGGCCGGCTCGAACCGGATTAGTACCACGACCTCGCAGAAAATCGGCGTAAAGTGGAAGTGTTTTTCCTTCCGCATTTCGTCTGGTGAGTGAGGTGGCCGGTGGCCCATCCC
>DWHO01002038.1:0-14054 GCA_018247575.1 Eurytides lysithous rurik | reverse complement strand
GTATATATTGTGAGGCAACCGTCAGAATACCACTTTCTTTAAAAACCTCTCGCAGGGAATCTCGAGCTCTCAGATTAAATAAGAAATATGTGAATAATTTATATAAGTGAACTAATTAAACATATTGACACTGGAAACCAAAAACGCAGTAACCAGCAAAACCAAAATTATTCACCAGGCCTACCTACCTAATCCCCTATAGCTATAACATGCTGTGAAAAATGCAACAAGCTATCCTATAATGCAGTCGTTTTTGATATATGATTGAACTCAAATGGCTCAAATCGAGTTATCAGGGAATTTCACTAAAAATAAGCAAAAATCCTCTCAATTTTTTCTAAGATTGTCTTTAAATGTGTTCTGATGTTCAGTTGTGTTCAGTTATTAACAAACTTAAATTATTAATTTAATAAATTAAATATGTAATTTATTAAGTTCATTATAAATTTATATTGTCACTTCTATTACAAAGTTTTACTTATAAAGTAAACCATATCAGTCATAACTTATTACTTTAAGAATGCAGTTTTTATATAGGTCTGCTTTATATAGAATTTATTTATTTCTGAGTTTCTTAAAATGCAGTTTCTACAGAATGCATATCCTGTTTTTGAATTAATTCTATGTTTCTCATAACATGGCATTATAGGAGATTGAACTGTAAAGTTAATTTAAAGTGTCCAACTTATTCATTTAAATGCTCTTACATCAACCTACCAGTGAAACTATTAATACTAATAATATATATGCTTTAATATATAGTAATACTTACAAGCCTTACAGGTGGATCAACACAAGCTGCCTTTTCCCACTGTACTAAAAGTTTTGAAAAGAAATCAGTTCCCGTAGTAGAACTACTTTCGTCATATTTTATATTATCTGAAGGCTCATAAGCCCCTACACCAGTAACCAAAACAAACACTTTTGGTTTATCACTACATTGATTGATGGCTTTAGACAATGCCCTTGTTGTATATATTCGTGAATTAAGAACATTTTGCTTAAATCTGTAAATAGTTAATATATAGATATTATTAGACATCTTCAAATTATAATCTTAAATTTGAAACAACGAAAAGGCTGTAGATGAAGTTACCCTGGTGTCCAACTTTTAGTAAAGTCCATGAATTGTTGTCCTGCACAGTTAACAACAGCACTGGTATTATGTGGCAAGCCCGATTTTTCCACCGTCGACCAGGATATATTATTGGCAGCAGGCATACGAGAAACATTCACTACATTATAGCCGTGGGCAGTAAGCAATTGATTAAGTTTCTGCCCAATAAAGCCGGTGCCGCCGCCTTCAAATTTATAAAGTTCACAAATCAAAATAAACGTATCCATATAATATAAAAATTAAATATAAATCGATGTTTCAAAGTTTTATTACATACCGATTAGCACTTTTTTTCCGGACATTATTTCGTATTATATAACTGCAGTTCTTCGGTCTGAGTTATAATTAAACAAAGTTATAAATAATCTTAATACATTTCTATAGTTGACTGCAAATTGTTATTTTTAACATATATATGTACAAGCAAATAACAACATATTGACAAAGTTAATAGTTTTGCAGACAAAACAGCTGATATGAATATTAATATTTTGCTAACCGGTTAGTTTGACATTCTTCAATAAATAGTCATATGACAGTTATGTACAAAGGTCCAAGCTAAATGTTAGTTCGAGAAGTAAATTATGTGCATTAGCGTGACCTTTCTAACTTAGGTAAAACGCAGTGTGTTAAAAAGAGATAGACATCTCATCTCGTCTATCTTGAAGTGAAAAACAATGACGGTAATTAATTTTATTTAATTTTTCGCTAACTTGCTGACCATTGCGTGTTTGATTTAAACCAAACATTTCTAAACTTTATTTTCTCATAGAACACTTCCAAATTTTACTGGTTTTGGTGAACTCCTGCATACATTACTACCATATTCCCAAAATTCGATGAAACATGCGAAAACTATGTTAGCTTGTTTTCTAATAACAATTATATCAAGCATTTCCGTGGTATATGAATGTCAGCTTCTTTGAAAATAAAGTATGTCAATTGTTTAAATCTACTAGCTGTCACGCTGCCAAATGCGCAGGATATATTTTATTGCACAAGTGTTATGTCGAGTGCGTAGCTCGATGGGATGCATTAAATCGACCTCTTAATATGATTTCTCAAAGTCACCGCTAGATGGCGTCGAAAAGAAGCCGGGACCAACATTTTACATGCACATCTAACGCATGGATCATCTTACTTTCAGGAAATTGGGTGATTAGCCCTTAATGCCCTAACCCTAATTAAGAAATAACAACACAGTCAGTGCCTTTCTCGGGATTCGAACCCACGACCTCCGATTTATAAAGAGCGGACCTAAACCACGGGCAATTTATAACACATATGCAAAATTAGTTTAAAACTGTGACCAGTCTAAGGACAACTTCCTGTTTTGATGTGATTTTCCACTGCTGCAGCTTTTGCAGTCGGAAGCAGTGCAAGCCATTAAATTATTAATTAACGCCAGAATATTAAATACCAGAATAAAGTTAAGTAAAGTTGATCACTTTACAAAAGTAGTTTTAATCAAACACACGATAGTTTACTTTGATGTTCAGAGTGGACATCAAAATTAAATAAAACGGCGATCATGTTATTGTCTTGCGCTATATCGTTTTATTACATTGTGTTTCGCGAAAGTTAGCAAGGTCAAGTCAACACACTTATTGTTACTTTTTCAACTAAAATTTTAGTCGGGGCTTTTCATTCATACGTTTCGAACACTTATTATGCTGTATGTATGTCAATTGAGGGAAATTTCATATTTATGGGTTTTCGAGGTCAGGTCGAGTTCTTAGGGGGCGAAAATTCAAGAGTTGGCAGCACTGCTGTCAGCTGTCAGCTGTTTGTCAGTCCAAGTACTATGTTAATGTTGTAGGTGTTCGTGTCTTTACTTCTCTAAGAGAAAATTTAAAAAAAAGAAATGAAATAAAATTAAGTACATATGAACTTTAATAAGAAAGAATAATAATTGATTTTAGATAAAAAAATGATCACTTTGTATGTAGATAATGGCGTAGCTTACGTTTGGAACGTAAATGGTAAATAAATGACTAATATTTTTAAATTTAAATGAAATAGAAAAATTACCACAATCAATTTTGTTTATTAACTTGATTTCAGATTGGCATTCACTTCGCACGAAACATAGAATATGTGGTTCTTTGATTGGTTCAATTCCATCTTATCCCAGACAGAATGATTTTCAAGGTTTGAAAGTATAAAAATAAGTTAATTAATCTACCGGCATGAAACAAAGTTTACTTTAATAATTGTTTACATACAGTATAAAAATTTCCATAATTTATTACATATAAGACTTCTTGGACATATGCAGTTTTATAATAACTAACTTTTTTCATTTAGAGGGATAGAGATTAAAAATATACAATTTTTTTATGGAGTACCCTGACAAATGAACAAGTGGCTCACCTGATGGTAAGCGATCACTTCTATCCATAGACATAACAGAACTTGCAAAAGCGTAGTCAGCCTTTAAGGGGGTGGTACTTTTGAAAGAGGGTACTGTACTTACCTTGCTCACTGGATGAAGCATGGAAGCAAAAACGCTTCACGCCGATTTTCTATGAGGTCGTGGTAGTTATCTGGTTCAGGTTGGCCCATTTAGCAGCAAGAGCAACTGCGTGGCTATACCACTTTACAATTTCTGCAAACCATGTACATTCACTCATACATGTGGGGTTTCAGGTTTTAGAAAAGATTAATTAAAAAAAAAAATTAAAAGAGAGAAATTGGATAAGAAATTCAACAAAATAATAAAATGGGACATAATCATTTTTTTTCATTATTGACATAAATAATAAATTTTAAAAATATATTGTATAATAAATTTCTGAGATAGGTATAAGGTCAAATTATTATACATATTTGTTTTATAGTTTTTAATCAATTTAATGTGTGCATTATCATATAATGCCTACCTATATCTAACTTTATATACTAACTAGATCTTTATACAGAATCCTTATACAATGCTCTTTATATTCCTTACTATAAATAATAGCACATGTTATTGTTATTTTGTAAGTATGTGACTGTTCTAAACATATGTTTACTCTATTAAAGTCCCAAAATCATTTCCTTTGTTGTCATTCATCATTAACTTTGTAATGTTTATTTGAGCAATAATTCCTTAGTTAAAAACTTTGAATCTTTTCCTACCATTTGTTATGAACTTGTAATGTTTGTTTAAGCAGTTTAGTTTCTTTTAGTTAAGAATATTGTTTGCATTGTACATCCCTTTCCACCTCTCCTTCATCTACGTTTGTCTCCCAGATCCATCATATATATCCTTCCAAATATATCCTTCAATCTCTCAGAATCATTCCACTGCAAGAAGCCGAAGAATAAATATCTATTTTCAGAAGATCAAGAAGTTTCTTTACGTCATACATACATATAGATACTTATATACTTGCCCTGGATGGGAAAATGGCAATGTTTCCCTACACCAAACTTACAACACCAATTATTTTTAAATAGCATAATCAGTAACATATGATATAAATATGTCAGCTTTAAAAAAACCAGATCCATATCTAAATAAAAATTCCAAACAAACACAGACAATTGTATATGACTTTTACAGGTCTTGATATTCAATGAATTTTAATACATTTATGTATATTGATTAAAAATTATACTAAAGATAATCTACATACTTAGAGAAATAAGGTGAATTCTTGTGAACTTTTGTTTGTGCTAGTATTAATTTTTATGAAGCTTTTGTAATAATTTGGTAAACTATAAATACATAACATTTTCAAATGTTATTTTTTTTATGACTCTTCTTTAATTTAACTGAAAATTTTTAGGACTACCAATGGCACTGATGTCTGAGGAAGTAGCTTTGTTAGTTGAACTAGGTATAAGTGAGCTATGTATTGCTGAAAATATTAATGAAAGCCCATCGGAAGAAGAAAAGCAAAACATTAAAATATGTGAGCAAAAGTATGTTATACAATTTTATTTTCAATATAGTACAAATGTTGCAAATATTTGTATCTTTATTTAAAGTACAATACTTAAGGGATAATTTTTTAGACAATTTGAAGAACAAACTGAAGCATTCAAGGAAAAAAAGATTGAGCAAATATCACACAAAATTGATATAATTGTAGCTGGAAAGAAACAAAAGTTATTACTGAAAGGATTAACTGGTAAGTTATGTTTCTTGCAATTTAGTTTGCAGTGGTAGTGCTCTTTATTTATCTAATCTGTTATCAACCCTATTTGAAGCATTTAATATGCAATCCTACTAGTTTTAAGTAAGTATTGTCAATTGCTTGGCAGTACACTTGTTTGCTAAAAAAAAATTAAAGAGTTTGTTGACTTGCTGGGATATTAGATGGTCAAAATTCATAACATTTTTGCCCAATGTTTTTGAAACAAACTGTATGCTGTAATTTATTCTAAATTCGGACTATTTACATGAATCAGAATGTTTATCAACAATGTGCAAAATTTAGTACACTATTACATAATTCCACAAAAAATGATGAAAACATTATTGAAATACCCCATAACGAGTTATAAAATTTTTACATTTTCTTTCATTTTTATTTCAGATGTACAATTGGATAAACAGGCATTACTACAAGAGGAAATAAATAAAATTTCAAGCTTAGCACCATCACAGGCTTTAGTGCATCTACCAACTGAACATTATAGGAAGATGGGTAATTTTTATGATTTTTTGTAATGAAAATAGTTTTTACTATGAAGTCTGTATAAATTAAAAATATCCCATACTAATGTTTTTAATTAAAGAAATGGCCTGTTTGCGTATTGGTTAGTGCCAAAGGTTGTGGGCTCAATTCCTACTCAGGACAAAATATTTTTAGTCTTATTCATATATTATAAGCAGTATTTGTTCTGTGTCTGGGTGTCAAATATCTCCATAAATAAAAATAAAATTAAAATAAGTGCGTTGATTGTGTATCAGTTGCCTGACATAGTTTGGGATCAGACGGCTATGTTTTATACCCTTGATATTTATTTAGTGCATTATTTTTAATAACATCCATATCAATCTAATAAAGCCCATATTAGATTTATTATTTTAAAAAAAATCTTTTTTAATTGCTGACTTTTTATCACATGCTACTTATTTTTCTAGCAACCAGGCATGTATCAATTGATGTCTTACAACCAAGTGTAGTTGATCAACAAGGCAGTATGCGTTACTATATTTTTAAGGATCTGTGGAAAAAAGGCTATTATATAACAAGTGGATCGAAATTTGGATGCGATTATTTATTATACCCAGGTAATTTAATAATTTTTTTTCTTACCTTAGAGACATAGAAGTAAGAATTACACTACAAAATAGTTGTTAATGTAATAATTAGAATGTTTTCTTTTTTATTCAATTTATTTGACACTTTAAAAATGTATGGTGTCCAATGTTAAGTCAATTTTTTTTTTCCATTTGCAGGAGACCCCATGCGATTTCATGCGCTGTATATGGTTCGTTGTGTTTATGATACCCTAACGACATTTCGTCCAACAAACTTGGTGTCATTTGGCCGGTTGTCTGTAGCTGTGAATAAAATAGCTGTATTAGCGTTCTGTAATAGTTATGGAAGTGTTGATTATCAAACTTTGCAATGGCATGAAAATATAAATTAATTTATTTTTTATACAGTCTGAATTTTTTATCGTTTTCCTGTATGTGAGTGTCAAGGTAATTTTGTGAAGAGTAAGATAAAAAAAGAAAACTTAAAATAATTATATTATTATTATTGCAACCTATAAAAAGTGAAATAATTAGAGATGATTACTACACTTGCATCACAGAATACGTTGGTAACCAAAATTGTAATCAGTGCTGATGCTAATGTAATGGTTTAGTATATGTGACTCTGTAATGCTTCATCTTGATAACCGCACCAGCGGAAATGCTGCGTTTCAATAATTTGAAATGCAAACACGTCGAAAGATGTCGCCAGTTAAGGGTGTCAACGCCTATAGATGTCGCCAGTTAACAGCCCGCTAGCCTAATCTGAAGAGGGAGGCGTAACGAGTCTATAAGTTGATTTGCATATCATTTGTGATTGGATTGCTGTTAGATATAATTTGTCTTTGCTTTTGTTGTCTTTCTATACTGTTCGACACTTTTAAACAGTGGCCCTGACAAAGATGTTGTGACAAAAAAATGCTGAATACATCTTTCATGTACTTATCTCAAGCTGATGCGTACTGTCCATTATAAATAGTATTTTAATTATTGCTTTTCGTAATCAATGTCAACATTGTGGCTATGGCGATATCGTAAAAAAAGTAATTATGTAAAATCGAGAAAGAGCGAAGCTCGAACCGCAATCCAGTACATCATCATCATCCGAGAATGTAGCATTAGCTAATAGGGCATGAGTTAGATGTTATAACAAATATAAAAAGAAGGAAAGGGAAATCAATAGCGCTTAAATAAACAATAACAAAACTATTGAAGTTCAGTACTAGAAGTTTGCAAAAAAAAAAAAAGCCATAGAAATGTACATAAAGCTTAACCGTAAAAGATTAACTATTATTTCTTCCCGCGGCTCTGCTTTCGTAGGTAATTCACGATTAGATATTTAAAACCTACTTTTTTGGGAGATAAGTAAATCGTACGTCTGATGGCTTTTTTTATGGCTGGCAAATGAGCAAGCAGCTCACCTGATGGTAAGTGATCACCACCGCCCTGGATGGACATTTGCAACATAACAGATGCGTTGCCAGCCTTTAAGGAAGAGAATTTTTTAAAGAGGGGGGAAGAACGAGGGAGCTGAAGGGGAAGGGAAAGGAGGGGGAGGGGCCACCGGCCACCTCACACACCGGACGAAAGGCGGAAGCTAAAACACCGATTTTCTGTGAGGTCGTGGTACTTATCCGGTTCGAGCCGGTCCATTAAGCCTGATGGTGAGCGACACGTCTGCCCTTATTTACTTTGGCAACATTGCTCTTCAAACCGTAACGCTTGGTGGTATATCAAATAACTGGAAATACAGTGGTTTTACTTCAGACAGACGCTGAAAAGGTGTCCTACTGCTTAGAAAAAATACTTCATTATTGTTATTGTTCGCTATCTAATGGGTGCTTATAGTTAGAGTGCTCTTCATCCGTCCGTTCATGTGAGTGGACTCCCACATGATATATAATAGGTTATCTAACCTATTATACTTAGACCTGCCATAAATATTGTTACAAAAAAAAACAGCATCTTTTATTGTACGTAACATTTATTACTATTACAGTGTGTTAGTTTAATACATTAATATAAAACCATTAAAAATGTATAAAGCTTATTCGAAGTTGTCTCCATTGGCTGCAATACAGTTCTTTAAACGTTGAGGCCGGTAATCAATAGCAGCACGCGCTCTTTATATGAAAATTCTTCACTGCCAATTGTATGGACAATTTTAGGGACCCCAAATTATCATGGCGTTTAGAGCAAGCCTTACTCCCTAAAACTGATCATAAATCATAATCCAGTGGATTAAGATCAGGACTAGATGACAGCCAGTCTTCAGCTCTGATGAAGTTCGGAACGTACTTTTCTATCCAAGATTGGGTGGATCGTGGACCTTTATGACCCAGCGCCGAATCTTGCTGAAAGGACCATTCTTGGTTTTTGAACATGGTATTAAGAGGCTTAACTACCTTCTCATAAATGGTATCTCGATACACTTGTGCCGATGTTTTGATACCTTTTTCACAAAAATATGGTAAAAGATTTTGTTTATTTTTAATTGTAACAGTATTTATGGCCAGACTAACTATATAAGAAGTATGTACCATTACCAGTTGTCTGTTTACCATAATACACTATTGCCTAATTTGGGAACGAACTACCGCCTGTGAGATGTACCTTGATATATATTAATTATTATTTTGTTATTATAACCTTTTTTTAGGATGAAAGTGACTAGTTCGACATAACGCTAATTTCATACATAAGGATCTAATATCAATGAGAATAAAAAACTATAATATTTTTTATTTAAAAACGTTATTTCGTTCTACCTTTGACGTTATGAATGAGGCTTTCATCAGGTAAGCCCCTTGTTTGTTTGTCTCCTACCCCACAAAAAAAAATTGATGGCAAAGGCTCTGAACTAAAATTTTAGTTGGAGAAATATTAATTAGTGTATTGGCTTGACCTAAAAGTAGTATTTCATTTTGATAACCAGTCTGGCTATCAAAATGAACCATCGTCTGGTTAATGAAATTATGAAGCTTGGATAGCACGCATTAAATTGAATGTGTTTTTTTAGCAGGCGCGCTCTTTAATTAAATATACGTATGAATGCAATAGAAAGAGAGACAACACACTGCGATCTACTTGGCATTTTTATTTACATGTAGGCGTTTTTTCTTAGGTTAGGTAGTGTTTTAGCTGCATTTAGGTAGTGCTTGCCGCTATATCGACAAAATATCCATATAATATCGACTAAATAGATAAACGTTTGATTCAACGCAAGCTCTCCATGCTTGACAATGGCTCTTAGGATGAGAAGCTTTACTACTAATAGAGTACGTATATATATATATATATCTATAGGAAATAGAGACCAATCTTGACGTTCGAAAAGGGAAACTGCACAGTGCTGCCTCTGGTTTTATAAGATGGAAGTACTTTTATATAGCTATATAGATTACGTAGGTATGTATAGGATACTATACTGCATCGTAATCCGCTATAGGGAGGAATTATTTATTACTCAACGAAATCACGAAGAAAACTAAGAGTGGTTAAAAATATTAAAATTACTGGATTCAAAAATAAATCGCAACAACTTTCCACCAAAGCACAGAAATCGGTATACAAATTTACAATACATGCCATGACAAAAAAAAAATACTACCAAATTTATGATTGGATCAAGGAATTAAGTGCTTTATTGAAAAATTAAATAAAGTTGAAAAAAGCAGCAAATATTTACTAGAATTTGAAATATATCACTATTGTGAAAAAGATAAATGTACCAAGTATTATATGGCAACATTACTAACGTACTGATAAAATGTCGTAAAATAAAAAAGTATGTTTAAGGCCTATTATCAAGTAGCTATCACATGTCAATTTGTTTTAGCTAGGTTACGTCGATTACAGCGCCTCTGAATGTTTAAGATGAAAGTATATGATTATAATACGAAAAAAATAAAAATACACTACCTATAGATGGTCGTTTAATGAATACAGTACTTTTCAATTTTGTTACTTTAACGATACTTCACTAAATTTTGTTTTAGGATTGTTGACCGTGACTACTAATGTCAAGTCACTATTAATGTTCTCACGAAAAGCGATTCTATAATTACCGTGGTACTGAAGTATTTTATTGATCCTTAGTAAATAAATATCAATTTAATAATGAATGACCCAGAACTTGAAAAGATTAGACAACAGCGTCTTGCACAGCTTCAAGCTCAACATGGGGTAAATGTTTCTACTACATAATATAGGTTATCTATAGGTTTTCAGGTCAATATAACAACTTTTAATTTCAAATTAACATTTTTTCATTGTAAATTCACAATTTTCTTTTATTTTGAAATGAAATATTGATATTTTGACCTGAAAACCTTTGTATATTTCGATGATTATGAATTAAAATCTTACTATTCTATTTAAGGGCACTGGAGATCCTAATAATATGGGGGCTCAAGAAGAACAGATGAAGGCTATGGAAGAAGCTAAACATTCGATTTTATCGCAACTATTGAGTCAAGATGCCAGAGCCAGATGTAATAATACTGGGCCATGAATGTGATTTAGACAAAATCAAACTTTATTTAACACCATTTTATTTTCCAGTAAACACAATAAAACTCAGTAAACCGGAAAAAGGGGCTGCGGTCGAAGATATGCTGTGTAAAATGGCTCGTGCAGGACAAATTCGTGTTAAATTGTCTGAAAAAGAGTTAATTGATATATTAGAATCTTTAAATCAACAAATGCCTAAGTCAACCAGGACAGTCAAGTTTGATCGTCGAAGAGCCGCACTTGATTCAGATGATGATTTCTAAATATACAGACATTACTATCCTAAGGTACATAATTGTTTTGTTTGTATTGAGAAACTTTTCTTCTAATTTTTTAATTAAAATAAAAAGAACATTTAGCTTTTTACTTAACTAATTACTTACCTGCTTTTTGCATTAGGTGAGAAACAAAAAACTATTTTTATTTAAGTTTTCCACCCCTTTTTGATCTGTATAATATATAACTATTCTATATTAATTCATGGTCTGTAAAAAAAATAAAGCTTAACATCTTGATTTATTGCTGCGATTAATATAATAAATTACATGTAAAATCTTTTTTATTTTGATTAGTGTCATAAGCAATATATTGGAACAATGTAAACATGCTTAACATATTTCCAACCACTCAAGGAAACCTACCCGTTTGACAGGTCAATCCAATGTAGTACTGTATAAATGGTTCTAAGTATATTAAATTTTAATTTAAATTTAATTGTTTTGAAATTTATGAATTGTTTTATATTCGTTTTTATTATTTGATCACTAAATTTGTAAGAGTTGTAGAGAACCATTGCACAAACTTATGTTTCCAAAGATATAATCACATTACAGAAATGTCACTTGATTTAAAACAAATGAATATTAATTCAATCATTATCATAGTTTATGTATTTCATGTTTATAAATGTGTAACTGTTGTCTAAACTTGAGAAATTCACTAGTTGTAACAAATGGACTGCAAAGGTGCAATTAGTGAGTTCGGTTGGCAATGTGTTAATAAGGTTTTTGTATTAAAATAAATTATATTGCTTTATACTTGTCTAAATGTTTGTCTAATTTTTTTCCGTGCGGAAATCCGTTATGGATATCTGGTACCTTATGAAGGCCAACACAACTGCGATGGGGCCTCTACTGCAGCAACGAACCTTCAGCACGCGTGCCGAAAGTGCGGTCGAGGGTGCCGTTCACGTATCGGTCTATTTAGTCACGAGAGGCGCTGCCTCTCTCACACAGACGTTGTTTGAATCATCTGACAAGATGTTAAAGGCCTTATGATGGTGATGATGAAGGCCAGTGCCAGGTTATGTCGGACTCGCACCGATCAAAACACCGCCACCTGTCACCATCTGCTCTAATGAGGGGTCATGGGATCTCTGTTTGAAACTCTACCGCGGCCCTTCTTTCGCATCATGATCATCATCATCCCGGTGATCATCTGAGTAAGCCGGTAGGTGAGTCTTCCTTGTCACCGCTGCATCCAGGCTTCGAAGATCGGCAAGACCGCATCAACAACGCGCTTGTGTGCGTATCGTTGTTTATAGAGCCGGGTGCTCCACATTTTTTGGCGTTCTGATGTTTCCGCCGTTTCATACATTTGACCGCCACATCTGGCTCATTGTCACTACACTGGCGGCAGCTAGGAATACGGTTAAATATCCGTGCATCCATATCGGCCAGTATGTCCAAAGGTAGGAAAAGAGCCAGGATCGTTGCCGCTCCGAAGGATAAAGTTCTCCGAAGTCCCAGCAACTATCTAGATAAGCCCTAGGCACTTCGTGTATTTATCCACCGTTATTTCGTACCGAACGTACGAATCGGCTGGTTCCTTGCCTCGCCGCATTTGAAACCACATTTCCTCGATTTTATGCGGTGCTACCTAAAATTCCAGCTCGTGGATTTTATCTACCACGATCCCCACCCCAGTTTCGATGAACTTCTCAGTCCTCTTTAAGGAATCCCCACTAGTGACTACCAGAGTGTCGTCCGCATAACAGACAACATCTACTCTATTCGGGATATCGACACGCAGGACTGCATCATAGGCGACGTTTTACAGCAACGGGCCCAAAACCGATTGATTTCCCTCCGTACCTGTCTACAGTTTTTATCCATGTACATAATGTACCCACCACATCATTTCCGCCACGGTCAAATTTAATAATAAATTATACGAGAATTATGTGCTAATTAAGATTTATAAATTTTACTCCTTAGTAGGGCAAGCCGGGCTTTTGGGCTTGTATGGTAGTATTGCCACTGAATGTATGTTGAAGGCATTGACAATGTCTAGTCTTAACGCCATTGTCATCCAAACCCGGGAAACTGCTTGCTCCGATAGTCGAACTAGTCGAACGCTTCCGTCGGAAACCGAGGTCTAATTTTTGCTACTTTCTAAGGTGAACGAGGCACTACGTTGTCGTTGTCTAACTGGTAAAGAGCCCCCTCAACCTGTCCTTTAGTATAGCCAGCCTCAATAACCATTCTCGTCCAGGGATGCCGTCGGGTACTGATGCAGCGTTCCGGGTTCAAGCGGTTAGCAGCTAGGTCTGTCACCTGCGTGGTAACCTCCATCTCTTCCTGCCATTGCAAGGTATTTATACCTGGGCTGGAGGAAATTGTTTGGCCTTCTGGGAAAAGCGAACTAATCAGTCTTTCTATAAGTTCTGGATTCAGTGGTTCGGTAACAGGAGGCATGCAGGTCCGCAGTTTACCTAATATAGTCCTATAAGGACGTCCCGACGGAATACTGTTAAGTTCCACCAGGTGCTCTTTCTAGTTCCGACATAGTATTACCGATGGATATTTGTAGTGCTTTGGTCGCCACTCGATAGATAGATAGATATATGCTTCGTAGAATCTAGATAACTAGATGCCTCGGGCGATGCCCGTTGTTTTCTCCTTCGTGCTCCCTGTGTACTGGCGCCTAATCCGTAAGCAGATAGCGCGGAGTTGAGCGATTTCTGTCAACCACCAGTACACGGCACTGCACTTGGAGCGACCGACGTGGGGCATTGAAGGATCGCAGATTTGCCTCATTGTGCCTCTTAACCAGTATGCTTCTTTTTCCGGTGTGGACGAAATCTCCTTGGCGCACGTTTTAATCTTTCTTTTAAGACACCAACGTCTTGGTGGACTGTTATCCTATTGTCATGGGGGGGGGGGGGGGGGGGGGGGGGGGGGGGGGGGGGGGGGGGGGGGGGGGGGGGGGGGGGGGGGGGGGGGG
>DWHO01002037.1:0-14059 GCA_018247575.1 Eurytides lysithous rurik | reverse complement strand
AGGGTCTATCCAACCCGTGGGAACCAGCATTCCCACGGGTGCGGTGCCCGATGAAGCTTTAAAGGGCCGCATAGGCCAAAAAGCATAAACATCAACAACATAAGACATAAGATTAGGATTCGCCTCTCGACATTATGTCTCTGGTGACCAACTCAGCGCACCGCAAAGTCAAGCCGAATGAAATACTGCCACTGTGTTGTTCAATATCATTCAAAATAATTTCAATTTTTTTTTAAATGTATTAACCGACTTCATATAAATCCTACTTAGTTTTAAGCACATGTTCGCAGTACAGAGTGTAATCAGAATGAAATTTCTGAGGAAGCCTTGCGATATACCCTTTACAACAAAAATATACATAATTAGGAGGAACTCGCAAACTACTCGTCAAATCTCGCTAAAATTTATATGGGACCACACGACAAGCACCGGCTTTTAAATAATAAGAATCATTAAAGTCGACATAAAAAAAATCGAGAACCTGCTCCTTTTTTTGAAGTCGGTTAAAAATATCGCACAGTGGAAAGCTAAAGCTGAGAGAAATGATCGCCAACATACAGCACATCCCGCAGTGGGGAGGCGGCCTTACAGCGAATCGGCCCGCGTTTAGGTGCATCTATAAATTGGACGGCTGTATCGCGATTGTGCGGCGTCCAGATGCGGCCCGGCTCAGGCCTGAGTCACGGCTCTCGGAAGAGGCCGCGACTATTTTAGACTGTGTCCGCTTACCTTCTGGGAAAGCGGCGGCCAACGACCGATCGCAGCGGCCCGATGTATTGTTAGACCTGCCCTGCGAACGGGGTTGCCTGATGCGGACGCCGGGCCGTTTCGTCTCTAGCCTCGTGCGTGAACAGGAAGCGTAGTAGACCATGATTTGGACGCAGGCACGTGGTTTTTGTGACGGCTCGTTAGGACCGTTCGTGTGGGCGCGGTACCTGGACGGAATCGTTGCGTTCATTGAAAGCGTTCGAAGGCATGTACAAGGAAGGCATACACAACAGTAATGCATACGAATGTTGACGAAAGTCATCATTTTTGGATCGTTGTGCTGAAAATCGGTTCGTAGCTTACTGTTTGATAAATTTTGTCTACTAAGTCATTTAAATATAGCAAACTCGATGAAAGGAGCGATGTCTACACATATTTTTATAATGACTTACGATATTTTAATAGTTAAAGTTCGACCAAAGGATTCTTTTATCAATACGTTACATAATTATTAAAACATGACATTTATGATTTTAAAAGCTTAATACCAACGTAATCAATGATTATTTTATAATAATCCCAATTTAGCTTTCCACACTTCTCCGTGGAAAAATTTAGCTCTGCCAAGTTTTAGATTGGTGGTGCCCGACTTAGGCTGAAAAAAGCTCTCTCTTCACATATTAGTATATAGATGATAACATTGAACATAGTACTATCATAGTGTCCAGAATCTTCTTTATTTAAGTTATATAAAATATTAACCAAGTTTTACTCATACAATATTTTAAATCGATTTTCTATCCATCCCCCCTCCCCCCCCCTCATAGCGAGGACAAAATCCTATTTACTAAAATTGTAAGTAGAATGTGCTAACGTTATACTGTGAATTAGTCATGTGTTATATAACGTACGTATCTTCATAAGGGACTGCCATCATCAAAGTGCTTAGTGTTATTCTGTCTTTCAGACGATTCCTTATTTACTTGGCCGTAGCAGTCTGTCTCATTTTTGTTTGTGTTGTGTCTTGCGTCAACTCCAAACCACGACCACAATTTACTGCCCGTGCGACGCGTTAACGAAACTACGCAGTCGTTATACGGAAGTTTTTCAATACGTCGTTCTTTTTACGAAGAAAGGTTTTCTTCCATACACTTTCTGAAAGTGAAATCTACTCAAATCTAATCTTTGCAAGTTTATGACAAACATACCCATAATTATTTCTTGGGGTTTTATATACTATATGACTACTTTAATGCTTATGATGCGTTAACGCAAAGACAATGTCAGATTATTTGACACACAAACACAATAAAAAAGTATATAGAAAACCGACTTAGAATTAATGCAGTAATACTTCAATGGACGTAAAGTACGAAATAAAACTTTAAGCGCATCACAGAAAGAACTAATGCAGTATAAATTTATTTTAAGAATCTCAAATAAGCCTTGAATATAATTTCGCAAACCACGACAAACCTATAAACTACTTTTCCGCATTGAAAATAACTTAACATTTAGTGATATGGAATTTTTTCGACAATGTGAAAAAGAATGAAAAAAATTCAGAAAGTTATAAGAAAAAGACTTGTGGTTAATAACGAAAGGAAAGTATAAACAAATATAAATATTATAGCCACTGATGCCGCAATAGGCAGCATCACGTGTTACGCCTTGTGCAAATAAATATACAATACCTGTTTTCACTAAAATCCTATCGGTATCTTTTTAATGTAATTCGCTATTAGAGATCTCTGTCAATCTATATTTCTACCAAGATTTGCGGTGTTCCGCTCGCGTCGTCGTATTGCGTTTCTCCAGGTGTTTTTTACCTGGATAGGGAAAATTTATCGGGACGAAAGTATATTTATAAGTTTGTATAAGTCTCACATCCCACAAACTTTTTATATTATGTATTGCTCTCTTGTCCCAAGAAGAACAAATCAACAAAAGCACTTACGAATTGATAATATTAGTAAGGACAGTCCAGTACTGTTCTGGATTCATAGCAAGCACAGATTGTAAACAGTTAAATTACAGATGCGATAGTATAGTGGGTTCTGCGGGCGTCTGTTCGTGTGAAATTTATGTTTGTAAAACGTCCTTATATCATAAGATATTTCTATCTTACAATGGAGTCAGCGTCTTTTTTAAAGAGAAGAGAAATTATTGTAACATTGAGATGACAGTCTTGTGCACGAAATGCAAAAAATGTTCAATTCGTATCAAGTCAAATTTCAGCCGTCAACGGTACTCCTCTCACTTCTGTACAATTAAATATAAGTTACCTACGTTATTTAACGTTACCTACCTATTTAAACGGACGCGAGTAATATGTTCAAATTTTGTTGAGACAGAAGTTTGGCCTTTCGACAAACAGCATCACATGCCTTATCTTCAATAAAAGAATACTCAATGCGGCCAGTGTTTTGTTCGTAAACAGTTTCACAATAAAGTAGTATATTTTTAGATACGTTACATCCGTACGTTGACGCATCGCGCTACTACAGTGCATCTGTATGCAGCGGCGTGTAAATTCGAAAACACCACTTGTCTCTGTCTATAATCCCCCCTTTGTTATATTAAGCCTGCGTATTAGTTCGGTGTCAACAGAGTCGCCAATTGTCCGACGCTTTAATGGACGGTCCTATCAACTCGAATCATACGTTTATGACATTTAGTCAGTTTGAGACCCAATAGGCAACTCCATCCGAAGCCTCACTGACTAGGAAATATCAATGAAAAGAACTCGTCTATAGTTTTCAGCAGTTCGTATTAGAAGTTTTATTTAAACATGAACAATAACGCTAACCACTATGTTCAATAGTTCATAAGATAATTAAAAGCGTAATGGAGTGCATTAAAGACAAAACAATATGAAATTCAGTCTAAGAGAACTATTAACCACAAAGTAATTTTTTATAAAAAATTACTCGTTTGTGAGTATAGTGTCCTTAATTGAGTTTGTGTGTGTTTCTAGGATGTATGACAATATTTTTTTTAATAATCAGAGGCATTCTTTTAAACTTGACATTGGAAAAAGAGAGTGAGATGATTTACGAACATCCTACATCATGTTTATACTAATTCGTTTGAGGGATGTATACCCCATATTCAATTTTCTTCGTTGAGATTCTTCTAGGCTGCATGTTGTGTGTTCAGGTTTATCCCGCTACAGTGCAACTTTGTTACTTCATCATGTTTTGAGCCATTGTTGGTCGTTACCTAACAACCATGAATATTTATCGAAATATCGTGATGAAACCGAAATACATTTAATTCGCTTACGACCGCCCCGTGTCCCGTCGCGCCGCGTCCATCTGGCGACCCGGCTCGGTCGGTCGCCCGCATGAATCAGCCCGATGCAATTAATCCGCTCTGAGGTTATCGGGGATACGTGGCGGAGGCGCGTCGACGACGCACAGTCTCGCGGCGCGTCCGCACCGGTGCATAGGGGGGATGCGCTCACCACTCGGGCGCACTCGCGCACCGGCCGCCGCAACGGCCGGACGTACGCCGTGTCGTGCACCACCGCGTTCCCGTGCACAGATGCCGTCCGCCGCCGTTCTTATATCAGTTCAGTGAGATGCCGCAAAAGCACCGCCGTACCGTTCAAGTTTCGTTGAGAGTGCAACCGGCCGGTCAGAAATTCGAAGTGTACTTGGACGTTTTCATGAGTAAGTGCTTGAGAAGCTTCGGTTTATGCCTGAGCGGTCCAAAAGTTTTTAGACAGTCGCCTCTTAATGATCATTTATACTATTTTGTTTGCATACCGTGCTTTACCATCTAGTTTTACAATTGATAACGTTTACGACCTATTTCCAAATAACCTTGATAAATTGTTATTCAATATTTGATAGAAAAATTACATAACAATTACATCAAATTGAATAACCTACAAGTGCTAATCTAGATTCGAACGTAAAAGCTTTAAGTTTTGTTGTATTAAATACTGCGCTTAATTGACATCTTTTCCACTTCGCTAAAAAATGTTGTAACTAGAGAGTTCTAGTTACAACATTTTTTAGCGAAGTGGAGTCTAGTTCTAGGACAAGATTTTATTAATTGTATATAAAGATGAGTTGGTAATGTTAGAAATATAACTAAAAAAATATATCAATAATGGTATGTGTGTTATGCTTAACTGAATAAATTAACAGCAATGTACTTTGTCTGTTTTGATCGATCCGCCCCACAAATGTCACCGATACATTATTTTAATAACTAAGACTGTAACAAGAAATTGTTGTATAAGACCAAACAGTTGACAAGTTGCCTACGGATGTTTCCGTTAAAACGAACGGTTAATATATTCGCCTTGATTGCAATCAATCACCGTGCGGATGACGAACGGCCGGCATCTCGGGCGCACGTAGCAAAATTTATAATCGTCTCTAACGATCGTAGATTTAGAAATAATCGGCTGTCAAAGCGCCATGCCAAGAGCCCACCGCTAGCCGCGAGTGTGTCGCGTCGAGTGATGCTTTCGGCGCGACGGTGAATCAGCGCTAATTATTTTATGATGAGGGTACTCGGCACGAGCGGCCAGTTACGTTTTTCCGGACAGCAGACGAAAAAAAATTAAATCGGAATCGAAAAAGGGCTCTTTATCGATTCCTTGTTCAAATTTTTTCATCGTTAATAGCATACTTTCTATCCATCCACTCAAATTCAAATACATTTTTGTAAACTTTTAGTGGATGACACTTGATAATAATACAGTTTTTTCAAATGTTAATTAATTAATTTTATAGACCTTAATATATATTTTTTGTATGTTGCTTGTTTGTAATTCCGGGCCCTATAGTTTTTCTTATTAAATTAATCGTTTTTTTTTTCTAATTTCAAACAGATTTCCTTTCATATTTAGAAAGAAAATTGTTCCTAAATAGAAAAGCCATCATTCTAATGTAAGCACACATCACCACAAAAACTTTGTAATTTTTCAAGGCCTATTATTTATAACCTAAATTTGATGCTTCTTTTAAATCAAAATATTTTTTTAATGAAATTAACTAACTTTGAATATTTTGATAAAACGATGACTATTGTGACGTAATGCAACATATCCCCCACAAAAATAAATCATGGCAAACAATAAATTAAATTTGGCCATCAAAATTTATTACGTAACAATATATTTACAATGATTAAATGGCCATGTTTACAGTAACGCAGTGCTTCGTATGGCAAAGCTAACCTCTCGGCCGCTGTCCAAAATTACGAGCGCTCTAAATTTATTTCCAGCGCTAGTCTTTTGTTGTACCGTTGTACTCTAAAGCCCTCTTTAGAAGACTGAGGTATGTTTGTTTACGCGTCTGGAGAACATACACGCGATTGCCTCTTTAGCCTCGTCCCTTTTAAAACGAAAAACTCTTTTCGGTTTATTTATAGAGGGGTAAAGAGACAAATTATCAACGGCACTTTAAAAATATGCACACGTGTGTTTGCATACCGTTTACCAAAACAATCGATGACCGGTTAAGGCCGTAAACAAACATGGCGTTGTGTCGGCACGCTCGCGTCTCACGGCGCGCAACGGTGTTAGAGTCGGGAGCATAAATGCGGTATCGGTGAGACATTTTGCAGACGGCGCTTAGCGTGATTCAGTCTGGTGTACGATCGCCTTTATAGCATCGATGGTGGTGCGCAGCGGCGGCACGTTGGCATCGGCCACCGCGACATGACTAACCAACCGCCCGCTCTAGATACAATCAAAATACACAAGTGACAAGTTTATTTCTATTCGGGACAACACACGCGGCCCGATATAACCCGCCGCCGCAAAGTTGAACATCTGCTGATTTTTTTTTTCACGACATAAGTAGGTCGGGGCTCGTTCCTGCGTCACTCCGCTGCTCCCGAGCCCGGCCGTGGCCGAACGCGCCTCGCTTACGTTTACGCGAAAACGTTACGCTTGTCTATGACCTCGCTCTATGCCATCGCGGGCACCCGACGGCTACGTCTTGCACAAATCTCCGTTAACCGTATAGAGAAAGGTTCATCAGTCAATAAATTCCGACACATCTACTTTGAACGCATAAAATTCATGATCATTTCATAAAGTGATAAATTTATTAACGGCTCCTCGAAAATGTGCTCGTGTTTGTATGCAAGTAAGTATAGAAATATAAACTATTAAGTGATGTAATTTTATGATAATGTTACTAAAATCGTGCTTGGATGTAAATCGAATCAAAACATTGATATAGGCATTTACAGGCACTTTTGAATTGTCATTTTTGCATCTCAGTTCGTGAGGAAACCACCACCGGCTCGAAATGCAGTTCTACTGAGAAAAGCCGGTGGGAAATTCAACAGTCGCCCTTTTAATGTCGTTACAGTATGTCAGCCTTAATGCAATATTATATATCCCACACACGAGTCAATCAACTAAATTCCACGCATTTTGATCCACCAGAAGCTCTTGGACAGTGTAATAAGATTTATGCAATAGATTATTTCTAATTTTAATTTTAAAACGCTCAAAAGTTAGTAGATCCAGGACACCTTGTAAGAAAGTCTCAATGTCTTTTTAATAGAAATTTAAGCCAATCATTGCGGTCTAAATATTGGTTTCACCCACTCTCTGGCACATCGCTGATCGTCACGTGAGAGAAAAAACCTAACTGGTCTGTGCGAGATGATTATAAAGTATACGTGTAGTTCGGCGTGCAGCGTGTAGGGGCGGTCCGCTTCGGGAGCGCACCTCCGAAATACTCGCATGACTCACGCCGCTATTTCACAACGATACCTTTGCCAATAGTTTTCCTATTGCTTCCTGTTGCTGTTATTTCTCGATTAACCGTTTGCAAAATCGTCCTTCGATCATTCCTTATAATGAATTCGATTCGGTACGGTGATTTCTCACTGAACTCACTAATGTTATGTACCTAAAAGCGGGTTTGTTAGTTTTTTTCGTAACCAAACAACTACAAGTCGGCACGATTTTCACGATAGGATAGGATAGATATCGAGATGGGAAGTGACATACATAAGTCTATTTTGGAAATCAACAAAGAAAATTCACATTAAACCCGAAAAAAATATCCAGTACGTGTATGTTTAATAATAAACAAAACTTTACTACGCACTTTGCGGTGGTCGTCGGTTTTACGAATATACACGACGTATACACAAGATAAATATACATTTTTTCTCTTACTTTACGGAAGAAATAGGCCGTTGTATTGGATTTTGTATGAATAGATTTAATATTGTATTAAGGTACATTCTTATCAATGTTATATAATTTAATTAAAATAATATCAAATTAGTGCAATTGTTTACGATTTCTTCGCAATCGGACGTGGACGGAATTATTGTTATGTGTGCAATAAAAAAAATGTAAATATTCGATAGATGAGCAATAAATATTTAGTTATGGCTTTCATTTCAGTATCTGACGCACCATCATAATCATTGAAAAGAAAATATATAACTGCAACGGCGTATTTTTAAATGCAGGGTTGGGTTATCCGTAGTTTTATTGAAGTAATATATTTATAATAGCTCTTAATATTATATATATTTATACTCGACAAGGACTCTCTCGGGCAATTTCATGGACACAAATGGGCGATCTCAAGCGTCGATTTTATCAAGATTATTGGTGTTTAGACTCTTTTTGGAACAATCTAGTATTGTTCCAAAAAGAGTCATTTTCATTCATTAATAAGTGTTCTAATTAATGAATGAAAATGCAGTCTATAAAACTCTCTTTGAAATAATGCACTAAAGTATATAATACAGTTTTAATCTAAATATTTAAAAGTTACTCGAAAAGGAGATGACATTTTTTGTCTACAAATCCTCCCTCGAAACGAATTTTACGAAATTAAACCAATCATAAAGTGCTATTTGTAACAAGATATTCTTTATGGAGTAAAATAGGAAGCAAGAGCGTTTCTTGATAAAATACAGCTTTTCCTAGGGATCAAACTGCACTAAAAACACTTTAAAATAAGAATTATCTACGATGGGTATATTTTGGTTAATTTTCAGTTTCTTGTAACAGTTTCTGTGTAAACACAAACACGATTGAACATTATACTTGTGTATATTTTTCCGCATTATTACATTATTATAAGATATAAATCAATTTTATTGCTAAGCGAAAAGCTATTTGCAAAAATAATCATGGTACTGTTCACAAAAGTGATAATACATCGACGGTAGAAAGCAAATTTGTCGTATCTTGAAAAACACCAAAATCGATTAAGTAGTAATATTAGGATATTCCATTTAACTGTCCCTAATAAGTTTTAAAGAAATATATTACGTATATGGGAACAACATGTTCAAAATCTTAATTTTCTATCGTTATAAACTTTTGAAGTCGTTTTTTGGCACTGGTTTAAAGTTGGATTTTTCGAGATAAGACAAAATCGCTTTCTACCGTCGTTATATAGGGTATACATTTTTTTGCCTCTACAGACGCAACATCTGACAGACGACATCTTTATTCGCATGAAACCAATTGAGCAGTTTAACGACCATAGGTGCCTATAAATCGGATTGATCGTCCGTCAACTGTCCCGATTGGGGCTCCTGCTTCACATCACCGCATCCCGATTCTTTGATGTGATCTGGACCCGATCTGTGCACATGGTACATGGCACATTAACGACGACTGGCCCAGTTCCGATTTCGCCGTAGAAGTTGGCACGGAATTGTAAACTGCCCTCTTTACAATGGGCACTAAATGCCGTTCCGATTCACGCTAAAAGTCCCGCGATCATTTGCGCTTCGAATTTTATTGCGTACAAAAGAAACTAATTCATAGATAGGAGTATCCTTCGGGACGCTACCTAGCCAGTTTGTTATTTTCTTTTGTTCTCATGTAACTTTAAGTTTTTGTTTATAATCCTTAAATACGGAAGGATTAAGACTTTCCTAAGATCTATTAAGATCCAAAGATATATTACTTTTCTCAATATATCTCAACATGAGAAACTGTGACATAACTAATTTTGATAATTTCAGATCAAATTACTGTATAAAGGTCACTTACAGCAACAGTCCATTATCGATTGAAACACTATTACCATATTACATAACATTTTATGTTTTCTAAACAAATTTGGAAATCACTTTTCTTTTGTCAGAAATTAAAATCATAAAAAATACAAATAAATTATATCTTTAATTTTTTGGCACTTTCTAAGAAGAGTTTTTGTTGATTTGATTCAAATAACACGTTCACCCGTATTTATTTGTTACTAGGTTCCTGCAACGCTCAAATTAAAAAATAAATTTTTCAGAAATTATGTGCTGATTAAAATTTATAAATTTACTCCTTAGTAGGGCAAGCCGGGCTTTTGGACTTGTATGGTAGTACTGCCCTATACATTCAAGGTATTCATTGAATATTCCGGTACATTAAAAATGTTAAAACATATGATTTAGGTTATATGTCAAAAATGATTTTCGGCCTCGCACCTTCAGTCCTGTAATTCCGTCATCACCTTTGATTAAGTCTTCTATGAGTCTTCTATTAAACTAGCGTAGAACTCTTATTGCGACATTTCGTTTCTTCACAAACGATTAACATTATTAAGTTGGTGTTGTATCCTTACTGCTTCGAAATTACTTAGATTTATCATGCGCTATTGCATTTATTCTTTTATGTAGATTTGTGAGAATGTACACAACGTTCATATGTTTTGTTTTAAACAGTTTCATAAACATGGTGGTGCCAAGTGGACATTCATATCACCAGGTTTTCCCTCTTCTCTACTTGACTCTTGACAGATTTTTAAACCATCCCTCGTTTGGGTTAACAAAGTAAATATGTACTCACGTGTAATAAAAGTGAACAATGTTCTTGTATTAACACTTCATTTGTTTAAATTTTATTTTGATTATAAGTACCTTTTTTTTTCAATAAGAATCCAAGTCTTCTCATAATTTGGAGTATTCAGTGAATCAGAATATTATGAAGAACGTCACGTGTAACATTCTAACATTCAATTATTTTTGATTAGGAACTTTTATATCGTCGTACTCGTCGTATACGCTGTTTAAAAAAAAATAAACCGAGTTCAAGATGAACCTAAAAAAAAGTGAATGCAATATTTCTAATCACTATATAGCCAAAAGCGATAGATTTGCTTCTTGCCTACTCTATTCCTTCTGACCGTGAGTTTCTTCATAATTACCAAAATTGGCTATTATAATAATGTTTATTGCGCACCACAAATAAATCAACGACTCACTTTAGCATGACGTAAAAATGACATTGGATGATAAATTCACGAAAGTGAATTTAACTCGCTCATAATTTTACATTTCCCGTCACCGCTACTCCAAAGTAAAGATAAAATGTATGTTTATCTTGTGAAACGGCCGTACAGCCAGTTCCACATTCGCTTCGATTTATTGCACGAGTATTATTATTGTCCCTTACATTTTCACTTTTAAATCTCACCCAAGGACGGCTAATTCCGTAACGTTGATATTTCCGTATCGAATGAAAAAAGTCCGAGTGAATCACGAGTTTTCCAACGGCGCGTTTGTAAGTATGACAGCCACCCGGTGCGATTCCGGTGTTAAAAGTTGTGATATATCAGGGGTTTACTGCGAAAACCTGTTAAATGCAATAAATTTAGTTTTGAGACATTAATTTAATGACTTAAAAGTTTGCACTTAATTATTCTACTCACAGGTAGTACAGTCAATAGACGTCAAAAAGTGATTGTAAACCAATTCAAATTTGAATAAAGAATTTTGACTTTGATTACTGAAAATTCAGTCGGTGCTGCATACTTGAGTAGTTACAAGTTAGGACATATACTGAAGCTTATATTTTTATTTAGGGTAAGTAAAAACGATTGATACGAATATTCACATCCTTATTTATAGGTTTCTAGGAGTTAACTTTCATAGAGAACTCGTTAATGGCCTTTGCATAATTTCATCGATCAAATATCAGCCAATTGGTTTCATTTATCTATTTTTACTATGCGATAACTTTTTTTTTTTCGGTTTAACTAGTATAAATAGCACAAAAAATAAGTGTTTAACACATTTTTCGGAAAAAAATGCACTTAGCTGGTTCCCAACTTTTCAACCATCGATATTGGGAATTTGGCACGTATTTTTTTTTTAGAATAGATGGAAAACGAAAAGAATATTCACCTGATATAGAACGGAATACGTTGATCACTCTTTAAGTTTAACCGGGTCCCAGTTAAATTGACCCGCTAACGCATGTAAAATAACAAATACATTCTCCATACAGGTTCAGAATATAGGCAACAGATTCCAGAAACTTTTTTTCTCGTAGACCACTATCAAAATTTCACTGGTTACGGTGAACCCCCGCTGCTACAACATTTCTACCACATTCCCGAAACTGTCAAAACATGTGAAGATTAGATCTAATCACACGCCCGTTGAGTCTCCCGTGGATCCAATAGGGTCCAAGAGGGTCCGAGAGGGAATACAGTTTGTTTGTTTTACAATGTATACAACCCCGTTATCTTAAATTTTTGTTGGATTTTATATTTTTTGTTTTTATTTTCTTTTCTTTTGTGGAATAGGCGGCCAATCGAGCAAGCGGCTCGCCTGATTGAAAGTAGCTAACTGCTGCTACCCATGAACACTTGCAACGTCTAACGTTTTGCAAAAACATTGCCCGCTTCGAGTTGTGGGTTTTACACTACAGATTCCATAGCTACAAACTACACCGATAAAATCCCATAAATTAGTTTCATATTAACAATTTGTAGCAGTCGCATAAAATACAACAATTCATTACGATAGAGATCTCACTCAGTTTTGGCCAATTACACCTGTCTATGGAATTCACATGTTGTTGTAGTTAAAGTATCCTCAATCAGCAAAACCGATGATTTTATCATCGTGATCGGTCTATCGTTACTCTCGTTATTTCTCGAGCGCGAGCTTCTAAATCAGTCGGTCGCTATAAAAACCGTCAGCGTTGACGCTTCCCGTGAGGTGACAAAACCAGTGACGCAATCGGCGGCTGCCCGCGCCCTGTCTCCGCGCCAGATCGAAGACATATCAATGCCGTCGATCAAAGAGAGCAAAGCCTCGCTCGCCCGTAAATTTATAATGTTATAACACCGGCTTATGACCGGTCTTCCTTTGCTTTATGTTGCCAATCTTATGTTACAGATCGACTTCCTTGCACTGTTTAATGAATTTGTGTGCGAATAAAAAACCTTACTGATGGAATAACGACGCTCGGGCTTCTTTATATAATACAGATTTTTGAAAGATATTAAATAAATATACGAATCGACTAATCGAGACACCTTCATGGAAAGAAACCTTTTTCGAGATAACCTATTAAGTACTTTGTCTAACATTTTCGATATTGTTAACAATCTCAACAACATCTTAAATCGACCGAATAAAACTAAATGTCTTAAAGATATTCAAATAAGTCAAGTGAGTTGAATTAGCTAACGTCATACTAGACTACTGTTTCTTAAGAGGGATGCAACTAAAATCCCCTCAAGTAAACATAGTTTCAAATTAATGAATAAATAATTAATTCAAATTTAAAAATTAGTTCATTAATCGGTAAAATATTAATATAAAATCTAGCCAAACCATAAGTTGTGTAAAGGGTCTGGTGTTAAAGTATTTTTATTGTTTGGTTTACATAATCATTATATAAAAATCCTCAGGAGCAAAAGTTTTACTAACATTTTTTGAAGAGCATTCAATTTTCAACTATCAATCAAAAGATGTGGTCATTATTGTTTAAAAAAAAAGGTAAAGCAGAAATTGAAACACGAGCCTTCGTATCATTGTATCGATTTGTTATCGATGCCAAGAGTTTCACACATTGTTCGTAGCACCTTGAGCTATATCAAGAGATATTTACGTGACACCTAATTTGATTCATCAAAACGTAGTATACTTAGTCTGGCCATAAATACTGTTACAATTAAAAATAAACAAAATATGTCTTTTGAATTTGGAATCTATATTTTTTATACAATTGTTCATTGTGTTTTCTAATTTCGCGCCAATATATTGTGATATTAAAAAGGGAGTGGGGTGAAAAACAGAACCGAATTGCGTTGATTGCATTACAAAAGTGGGTATGGAGCCAAATACAATTTAAAATCCTCCATATGCTTGGTATTAGTCAAATGTTTGTTTATCGGGCTATTGATAGGTACAATGAAACCTCCTCTGTTTGTGACTGAAAAAGATCTGGCCGTAGTGTTCGAACGAAAAAGGCGATCAAAGCAGTAATGGAAACAATACGAAGAAATCCTGTCCGAAAGCAAAAGATTTTATCTCGGGAGATGAAGATAGCACCTAGAACCATGTCGCGAATTTTAAAAGATGATTTAGGACTTGCAGCCTATAA